>CM071874.1:25823946-25833985 GCA_036759665.1 Gynandropsis gynandra
AAAATTAAAATTAAAATCAAAATTAAAATTAAAATCAAAATTGGGTAAAAATTGAAATCAAAATGTGGTCAAAATTGGGTCAAAATCGGAGGGGGTTTTAGGCAGATTTGTGATAATTGAAGGGGGAATAGGATGAGATCAAAATCGAGGGGAGAATAGGACTAAACATGATAATCGAGGGGGAAATAGGCTGAAAGTGAAAATCGAGGGGGAAATAGGACGAGGGTCAAAATCGAGGGGGAAATAGGACTAAAGCATGAAAATCAAGGGGGGAATAGGCTGTTTTCCCTATCTTTTATACCTTTTTAAAAGTTGTAAACCAATATCAGATGAATAATTTGTACTTATGAAATATTATTTATAAGAATAATTTTTGCTCATCTCTTTCCTCATATTGCCACAAAGAGAATTTTACCGTGTTACAGGTTATATATACATGAGTGTTTACAGGTTATAAGGAAACTAATAAATCAAGAATATTCGTGATATTCGGTTACAAGGAAAAATACCAAAACAGAGATCCTGCAATCAATCCTAAGAGCATGAAGATCCCGAATGTCCAACTTGGACCGTAGATGAAGAAAATGATATAACCTGAGGGCCTTTGTGAAGATATCGGCCAACTGATCCGAAGAACGGACGTATGAGGTCTGAATGGTGCCAGAAACGAGTTCGTCACGGATGAAATAGCAATCAATGTCAATGTGCTTAGTACGCTCGTGAAAGACCGGATTGGCGGCGATATGAAGTGCGGCTTGGTTGTCACAGAACATCCGCATAGGAACGGAGTGTGAAACGCCAAAACATGTCAATAAGGACTTCAACCATTTTAACTCACAGGTCAGATTAGCCATGGAGCGATACTCTGCTTCAGCCGAAGAACGAGATACCGTTGTTTGCTTCTTTGTCTTCCATGCGATCGGTGAATTCCCAAGCAGCACGATGTGTCCGTTGACTAAGCGACGTGAAATACGACATGTTGCCCAGTCCGAATCGCAGTAACCATAGAACCGTAGATCACTCGTAGAGCTGAGAAAAATGCCTTGTCCCGGAGAGCCTTTTAAATAACGAACCACTCGCAAGGCAGCGGTCCAGTGGTCTGTCCGAGGGTTCTGCATGAACTATGCTAAAACATGTACGCTAAAACTCAGCTCAGGACGTGTGATAGTGAGATAAATAAGACGCCCAACCAACCTGCGATACCGAGAAGGATCTGAGTACATATTGCTCTTGGAAGCCGAAAGTACGTGATTCTGTTCCATCGGGAATGATGCAGGTTTCGCACCAAGTAATCCATATTCTGTGATGATATCAAGGGCATATTTGCGTTGGGAGAGATAGAAGCCATCAGAGTTTCGAGCTACTTCGATCCCAAGGAAGTACTTTAAGATGCCCAAGTCTTTCATGTGAAAGCAATCAAGCAAGTATTGTTTAAAAAGATCAACGGACGCAGTGTCATTCCCACCAATGAGTAGATCATCGACGTAAACCATTGCGTTGAGCTGAACATGGCCACAAACGAGGTAAAAAAGAGAGTAGTCTAAGCGAGATTGACGAAATCCATATCGGAGAAGACATGTGTTGAGTTTGGCGAACTAACACTGTGGGGCTTGGCGAAGCCCATATAAAGACTTGCGCAGCTTGCACACCATCGTCGAATCTGCACAGGAAAAGCCGGGAGGTAATTTCATGTACACTTCCTCGTTGAGATCGCTGTGTAAGAAAGCATTATTCACATCCATTTGATGAACTATCCACTTCTTCGCAGCTGCAACTGTTAAAAATAGCCTGATCGTTGACATCTTTGCAACAGGGGCGAAGGTTTCTTCAAAGTCTACACCTTCGGTTTGACGGTTTCCGAGAATTACCAATCGAGCCTTGTACCGCTCAATGCTCCCATCAGAATTATACTTCACTTTGTAGACCCAACGACATCCGATGGTTTTCTTGTTCGGCGGGAGTGAAGTGAGGGTCCATATGTTGTTGATAGCGAGTGCATCGAGCTCATTGGCCACGGCTTGTTTCCATTCCGGAGAGAGTTTCGCTTCGGCAAAATTACGAGGCTCTACCACCTAAGTCATTGCAGCTAAAAAAGCTTTGTGTGGTGGTGAGAAATTGTCACATGTAACATGATTTGCAATCGGATAGGAAACAGTACCTGAGGACTCAAGATCTGTGGATGAAGAGATGCATATGGGGTCTTCGAGGGCGCGCGTTGTGTACGTAACATAATCATGTAGCCGAGCAAGAGGTACTCTGTTGCGGAGACCTCTGGGCAATTCCAAACCAGTACTGTCATATGTGTTCCAAGGCTGAAGCACGGAATCGGAAGTCGCCTGATCCGATTCAACATGTGATCTGTCAGATGAAGCAGCAGCCCTCTGTATTGCTCATTGTCTTCGTGAGAAACAGAGATCTCAGCTTCGGTGGGTAAATCTGTAACACGCCCCCTGTCTGTGGTATTATCAGTAATGGCAGTGTATTCGGGAAGCTGCAGAGCCGCCAACTCATTGTCAGGGATCACCGGAAAATCGAATATAGTAGGATGAATGGATGTGGGCTGCAGACTTGTTTGCGACGACGTGGGAGAATCAGCAAACAGAAAACTCTGTTCGTAGAAGATCACATCACGAGACACGAAGGTTTCCTCGGAGTCCAAATCCAAAATTCTCCATCCCCTCTTTGTAGATGGATAGCCAAGAAGATGCAGCGATGTCCCTGTGTTTCGAATTTATCACTAGGATGTTTGCCTTTGTGGGCAAAACAGAGGCAGCCAAACACACGTAAGCGAGTGTAATCAGGGGCGGAGCCGAACAGGAGCTCATACGGTGATTTCCCACCAAGTAAGGTCGACGGTGTACGATTGATCAAATAAAGATCCCCAAAACTTGGTCGGTAGCTTAGCTTGGAACTTCAAAGCTCGTGCAACGTTGAGTATATGGTGGTGTTTGCATTCCACACGCCCGTTTTGTTGTGGTGTATGAACGCAAGATGTTTGATGAACGATCCCCTTAGAAGCAAAATAAGGTCGGAGACTCATGAACTCCGTGCCATTATCCGAACGAACAACTTTCACAAGTCTTCCGAATTGTCGTTCTGCCATGGCGCAAAAATTCTGCAGAATTTGTTTAACTTCACTTTTGGCTAAAAGCAAATAGACCCAAACAGCACGTGAGAAATTGTCGACAATTATGAGAAAATATGTAGTCCCACATAGAGAAAGCGTGTGATATGACCCCCAAACATCACAATGAATCAAAGCAAAAGGTACTTCAGTTTTATTGTCATTTTCCGAAAAATAATCTCGATTTTGTTTGGCTCGAAAACATGTGTCACATGGAGCCTTATTAACTGAATGTTTAGCAACACTGATAGAATCGAGAAGAAAATTCAAAACCGCATCAGAGGGATGACCGAGTCTGCAATGCCACAATCCGCGAGAAGATAATCGACTGACATGACAAGCGCGCACCCCAATCGGCCCTCTGTAACGATAGACCCCGTTGCACTCGTCACCCGCTCCAATCAGGGTCTTCTTGGTACGGTCCTGAACAACGCAAAACCGATTAGCAAATGTGACAGTACAATTATTTTGTTGAAGAAGTCGAGCAACAGATATAAGTGTACAATTCAGATCCGGAGCAAACAAAACATTCTGCAACCGAAGAGTGTCGCCCAATATCATTTCACCATGTCGGGTAGCGATGGTTTCGTGACCGTTGGGCAGACCGATGGGACAAGGTAAAATCTCCTTAACATTTTCCAACAATTCCAAAGAACCAGTCATATGTTGAGATGCTCCAGAGTCAAATAAAATGTCAGGTGAGCGTGTCTTACCAGAGGAACGATCATCAGACCCAATTGGTTTAAATTTCATGAGGTTGTTGAGCCAACGATCCCTGAGCCGCATTTGCACGAACAGAAGGTCCAGAGGAACGAGAGGATCCTGCGGAGTTTGAGTTTCAGCGTCCTCTGCCTCTCGAACCAGAACGCCTTGGTCATTCGTTCCACCCTTCTGGATAGCCATTTAGTTGATAGCAAGTACTCACATCATGTCCACTGCGATGACAATACGTGCATGTCATTGACCGAGAACGAGCTTGAACAGCCGCTGCAACCACTGGTTGTTGAGCTTGCACCGAGAGTCCAACAGTCTCTGTTCTCTCAATCTCCTTTTTCCGTGTCACATGCGATCTCCGTTCTTCTTGCAGATTCATGGTATGGACTCGGCTGAGTCCCGAAAGAGGTTCAGATTTGAATGCACAATGCCAAACACCACATCATCAAGGTCCATCAGAAACTGATGAACGCGCTCTTCTTCACGATCCTTTAGCAGATCCGCGTGAAGTTCTCCGCAGGTGCAATCACGGACAGGCTTGTATGTGTCCAATTCATCCCACATCTTCTTGAGATTTCCGAAGTAGGCCTGAATTGGCAGCCCCTATTGTGTGCACTTCATAATATACATGCGCAGTTGATAGACTCGCGAAGCATTCCCCACAGAGAACATACTTCGCAAATCCTCCCACAACACCCTTACTTCCTCGACAATTGAGATAGATGTCCGCAGATTCGGTTCTATAGTATTGAATATCCATTCCACAAGCATGGAGTTCACCGGACCCCATTCCTCGTATTCTGGTTCATCTGGTTTCGGTTCTTTGATCGTACGTACCATCGATGAATCCGATCTTGCGCTTCGTGCGTAAAGCGTGGCGGATGTGCTTCACCCACTCCTCGTAGTTAACATCACCACGCAGTTGAACAGATGTTATCACGGTTCCTGGTCCCTTAGAGGGATGTAAATAGAACGGTGAATAAACCGAGATATCACGTGCACGTCGAGCCGCAGCTGCATTTACGCCAGCTCCAGACGTAGAGTTGTTGGTGTCACCGGTAGTCCCGTCGGCGATCACGGTCCTGGTGCCGGAAGTCCCGTCAGCAGCCATCGTTAAGAACAAAAGGAAGATTCAAAGAAGAAGAAAAAAACAAAAATCGGCTGATAATCAGAGGGGCTCTGATACCATGCCACAAAGAGAATTTTCCCCGTCTGTGTTTCCATTTCGTTCTATGGGAAAATATACAGGGGTGTTTACAGGTTATAAGGAAACTAATAAATCAAGGATATTCGTGATATCCGGTTACAAGGAAAAATACCAAAACAGATATTTACATATGTGATCCTGCAATCAATCCTAATCCTAAAATCATGGACATAATACAATACATATCTTTTTTTTAATGATCATGTTGGATTTAGCCGAAATTTTTTTAGGTCTAAATTATTTGGTGTGGAAAAAGTTCAAATGGAATAGGTTTGGTTTCCGTTTTAAATTTATATAGTTTAGAATTTATCTAATTTTTTTTAACAAATGGAATTGGATCTAATCGAACCAAAAGGTAGTTCAAATTTGATTTGAGTATAACAAAATCTATGAAACTATGTTATACAATGTAAAACAATATAATATTATACACGTAAATTCAATTGTGGAGTATCATATAACATGAGAGTCTTCATTATCATATATTTGAATCTATAATCATTATTTTAATCGATGAAAAAATATAATTTTTATTGTGTCAAAGCTATTTATATTAAAAATATATAAACAAATTAAAATTAATTTGATTTGACCAATATTTTTGGATTATGATTGTTTGAATGATACAATCGTCCTTTTGTATCAGTGATCGATGTCTTTCTATTAACGATTGATGATCTCTTATTATATCTTGTCTCATTAGTTGTAATGATGTGTTTGATAGTTATTGTGAATTTCTTAAATTAAAGCAAATGATTGATATCTATTGTGATTGTGATTATAAATAAAAATAAAAAACAAAACTATAACTTTTAATATTAACACTTTAAATCTTTTTTATTTTTATTACTTACTAATAAAAATTTTAAAAGTTAAACTAATACGTTTCATAAATTAAAAACTTAATAAATAATATATTGACATACATATATACATAAATAGAAACAAACACACATATATATACACACTTATACATATAAATATATATATGTACACATATGTATACAAATATACATTGTATGCATAGAAACCTATATTATAAAATATATATATATATATATATGTTTATATGTGTTTGTATATATATATATATGTATATGTAGATATATATATGAATGTATATACATATTTTTGTGTTTGCGAATAAGTATATATATATATGTATCTATGCATATATCCATTTCTTTTATAATGTGTGTGTATATATATGTGTTTATCTGTATATATGCATTTGAATATATATGTGTGTTGTTTATATATTTGCACATGTAGGTATATATGCTTGTGTAAATATGTATTCTTTGTGTTTGTGAATTTGTGTATATATATGTATATCTCTATTTGCTATGAATGTATATATATATATATATATATACAAAGTATGTATATATTTGTACATATGCTTGTATATATGTTTAGATATGTACATGGTTGTATATATTGTAGATATGTACACATATCTATTTGTATATAATGCATATATGCGTGTAAATGTGTATATACATAGATACGTAAGTGTATATATATGTGTATATGTATATAATATATATTTGAGCATATATATGTGTATATATATGTAAATATGACGTTTTGTCTAGGTGTGATCTAATCATATGAAGTTTTAAAATTTATATCTAACTAGACATTCCGTAAGGATACAAATCGTGTAGTACCGAATAAATATATGGACTAAGTATGATTAAAGCAAATGATATTTATGAAACAATCGTGTTGAAAAATAAGAAGTATAGATGTATCTGACATGAACAAGTGAAATAGACTATATGCACAATTATATACATTTGAGACAATGCTTTAAACTCGAGAATTGTTTTCACATATATGAACTCGCTAAAGGTTTTAAAAAATATTGTTTTTGTTCCTATTAGAGAATTCAATCATTTTAAGTGAATCTACATACTCTCCAAGTCTAGATCATGTTCTAGCATATTGATAATTTATGTAACCATCTAATGACCTACATTCCAAACGTACTATTGATAAATATATCTGCTCTAGCGGTCTAGATTTCTATCCAACATTATATTCATTTGAGACATTGATTCTAAAATCGAGAATTGTTCTCATGTATACAAACTCGCTAAAGGTTTTAGGAAATACCGTTTTTGTTCCTATTAGAGAATTCAATCATCTTAAGTAAATCTACATATTCTCGCAGTCTAGATCATATTTTAGCATATCGATCATTTATGTCTCCATCTAACGACATACATACCAAACGTACTATCGACAGTCTAGATTTCTATCTAACATCTAAATCATTGCACACTGACCTATATGTTGAATGCATTATTGCTCGATGTCCTCATTTTTAAACTGATTCATCTACCTCTCGATATGATTATTCATGCATATCTAATGCATACGATATATAGCCTAATACGATATCTTCATCTGAATTAAACCATTTTAACAATCAATTCATGAGATCCATTCAAGAATCGAATGTATAAAACATGCATTAAATCGTGGAAGTTAAAATAACAATTCTATTCATTAACTGTAATAGTTCACATACACAAAATTCTAGCAAAAAGCACGAATCTTCATCTTAGAATAGAACTACAATAATGAACAAGTAAGGAGAAAAGATTTAAGAATGCTCAGTTTATCTCTCGATCAGTCACCACCGTAATCTCACATTCAACTCATCTTCACTAGGATTTCGATCCTTTGAATATAGTTCGAATATCTTCTTTACTCTTTCATATGATCATAGAGTGTTTCTCTCTGTTTTCCTATATATTTCCGTTACTCCCCGTCTTAATTTTTTGTTTTTTAATCGTCTCCCATTTATATAAGCTTCTCATCATTTAAACTATTCAAAATTTGAATTTTTTAGTGAATCATTTAAACTATTCAAAATTTGAATTTTTTAGTGAATCATGTAAACTACTCGGTTGGGAGCCATCGCTCGGCCCGAGCAAGTGGTTGTTTCATACTTTTCCCATGTGTATTGGAGCCGTCTTGGACATAGGCAGATCGCTCGATCGAGTCACAATATGCTCGGGTCGAGCGAACTTATGAGTGTGAAAATCCTCTCCGTTCAGTTGAACGCTCGATCGAGATGGTCTTTAGTTGGGTCGACCAAATGCTTTGGAAGATTTCGGTATAATGTATCGACCGAGTGATTTTCTTGAACTTTTAAGCATCTCAATTCAACTTTCTTAACCGAGCGATTTTAGTGTTTGGGTCAAGCGTTTTCACTATTTATGCATTTGATGCTTTTTATGTTGAAAATTGTCATATTTCTCCAAAGTGTGCTCCTTAATCCCTTTTACCTACAAGATCACAAAATGACCCAAAAAGATGTAAAAAGGAACTAAAATAATCCAAAATGTAATAGAAACAAGCAAAAATGCAACATATTATACAACGAAAATAAATGTGATTAATATGCATGTCAATAAATGTATATATATATATATATATATATATTTGTGTAAATTCATGTGTATATACTTAGGTATATATTATTATGCATGTATATATATGCATATGGTTTTTGTTGATTATGTAGGTTTTAATAGTATTTTTGTCATTTAATCAAATTGCCACTAAACGCAATTGCAACGCAATATTTCTTGTGCGATTTAAATATAAAGATTGAATGTGTTTGCAGACGTATACAACTTTACCAATCGGTTTTTGCCCGACCCCCAACCATTAGAAAATACAAATGTTGTCTTTCTGTGTCCACCGTTAAAACGAGGGATTGAATTATGTAAATGCAATCAAAATTTTAAATTCATTAAAAATGAAACCCGCACGATGTGTGACTTATTATTTATTTTGATATATGTTTAATTTTATAATTATAATTTAATTGTTTTTTAAATTTCTTATTAAAATAATCATAATTTTATAATCATATAATATATAAAGGAAATATATCAATAGAAATTTATAAATGTATCATATTATTTTACTTAAAAAATATGAAATATGTATCGTTTTAATTTATTTATATAATAATTTATTATCATAATATTTTACTTAATAAAATATGAAATATGTAATGTTTTAATTTATTTATTAAATAATTTATTATTGAAATATTATTTTATCATACTATAAATTTCAATAAAAGAAACATATTATTATTATTATTATTATTATTATTATTTAAAAAACAAATTTTTATGGAAATAACAATACATCATACCAAAAAAAAATTGAATAATTGATTATTGTTTATTGTAAATCTTCACGAATCATTACATGTTTCTTTCATATCTCTAATTTAAAAAATATTTGTAATATTATTTTTTTACAAATATTTTTTTTAACATCATCATCATCATATATCACCTTATCTAAGTATCACTTTTGCGATACACTTAGACTTGGTTATTTAGGTAGACAACTCTTGTCAATAACATCTCATGTAACTCTTGGATAGCTAGGTGAACAACCCATGTTCTAACTCATCACATGAATTAATAACCCAATATCAATGGGACAAACTTCCTAGATTGACATAGGAATTTGATAATTGTTCTCAAGCAAGAAAAGAAGTTGTATGTATGGGCCCTTCACCTGTTGAGCCTTTAGCTAATGCACCCCAGGCTGAAAAGGATACTTATAAGAAGCACCAAAATGATGCCCTAGACGTAACCTGTCTTATGCTAGCAACCATGAACTTTGAGCTTGATACAAGCTCCGTAACTTAAGCCGCAAGAATGGAATGGTTTTGAGTTGGTAGAAGGCCTAGGGGCACTCTCTAGCCAAGACTCGGTGATGGTGAAGGCGGGCGAAAGGGAACAGGCCAAAGGGCACTCGCTCGATCCTTCAAGGGATGGATGGACAGGTGGATCGCTAGACACCACGAAGGTTGTGGACGTGACCTTCGATACAGTCTCTCGTTCGTCTTGGACTCCCGGAGCACAAGAGGAACAATGGTTGCGAAAACTCGCAAGAATTGAAAAGAACTTAGAAAATTTTTATTCGAATTCAAGGTTGTTCCCTCAAAC
>CM071874.1:25834356-25858025 GCA_036759665.1 Gynandropsis gynandra
GTGAGTGGCTTGTCATGGACCACCGGCATGGCAATGTGTGATCCATCTTCTCCTAGCTCTCCATCCGCTCCCATGCTTGTCTCGCCTATACTAGGCTCATCCTCGTCGTGATCCATGCTCGGCTCTTCCTTGTCGCGCTCCTCTCCTTCTTTAGGGTCGTAGGTCGTTGTAATGCCCTCATCACACACCCTTCAAGAATCCGTTTGATGTCATGGGTGCTCCCCACTCAAGAACAAATTTATGGAGATAGCTCTCTGTCAACCTTGGAAATTGATTTTTGATTCCTTTGGGCATAAATTCTCAGGTAGAAGAGGATTATGTGACAAATTCTCATAGTCTTTACTTAGACATATTAAAGATTCTTTGGTCTATTAAGAAAAACATAATGTAAAAAGGGCTTGTTTTTTTTGCTATATTAAGCAAGTCATCATGCAATATTCAAAGACCATAAACCTATCATAAAAAAGGAAACCAAGATAAAACTGCAGCTGAAGACAAGAATGAAATTTTAGAAAGAATAACATTCATGTAAAGTGTTATACCTAAACATGGTTAAGACATTCATAACACACGACAAGCCTTTCCAATAGGCGGAACAATCATAGCTTCAAGCATCCGAAAAATTGCAGATTCTTCTCCTCCAACCAAGTTTATAAACTACAAGCAAGAACTATATCAAAATTACATTAAACGCCATAGAGGAAATCCAAAAATAGTCAAATTTGAAGCAACACATCGACAGCTGTTCAAGCGACAACATTGTTTGTCCTTTGCTTGGAATCATCATTCTTACAAATGATTGATTAGAAAATTGAAATGTATATGATGATTCTAATCTAAGTTCACAATCTTTGCAAAGAAAGTTCATAGATTTGATGAAAATAGCCAACAAGGTCTTACTTGATTGGTTTTCTTCGACGAATGACCTCAAAATTGTTGTGTGTTGAAAGAGAATATATCTTAGCAACCTACTTCAGATTCTTCCTCATTCCTTCACAATAAGTTACAAGGTCTTTCGCACTACATGAGACCCACATATTTAGAGTTCATGGAATGATACAAATGTTCATTTGGTAGCCAATCAACACGTTTAATAGCTTATTCGCCTCAATCTCTATTCTCATAGTTTTATCTCCTCCCAAGTAGTCATTCACGAATGGCTCCACCATCACTATCAGATTTTTCGTCACCACCACCTCCCTGTTACATCTATTCAACATCTTAAAACTACCGTTCCTCACATAAGCCACATTATTCCATTCACTTTAAGATTTAGAAATCAAAAAATTAAAATTTTTCAGATTTAAGAAAACAAAATAGTTTAATACTGAAAATTTCAAATAGATGGTTTTTGAGATCAAATACCTGTTGAGTTTTCCTCCTATGTGGTAGGTGGAGTTGGTGATGATGGTGGGTTTGGTGAAGTATGTGATAATGGTGGGTTTAGTGAACATTATCCTTGATCAAGTTTGTGGGAAAATAGGTAAATGTCTCCATGAAATTTGGCCTTAAGTTGATCTATAAATAACATGAGCTTCAACACCAAATCACACAATCAAAACCAAGAAAAAAGAACATCCAAGACAAGAGATACAAGAGAATGAAGGGGAAGAAAACAATCTTGGGCCTTCAAGGCGGGTTTACATTCATCTCCTGGCCTAATACGAATTTGATGGTAACCGCCGCACAAGTCTATCTTGGAAAACTTGAGTGCATGTGATCACGTTGACGATCGGCTGATTTCCCGTGGTCCGATCAGCGTGAAATGTGGAGGCAAGGTTCATCAACCATCTTCTTGATTATGTATGATGGGATTATCAATCCTAAGGTCAATTTTAGAGAAACAAGCTGATTTACCGTGATTATCCTCTGGTGTGGTTTCAGACGTGCAGTCTGGTTGTTTGGCGAATCGGAAGGTGAGTTCTTCTCTCATTAAGCTAAAATTTGGTAGGTGTATGTTGCACTTTTGGGTAATTTATTTTTACGGTTGGATTAGACATTGGTTTCCGGAATCATAGGATACGTGGGTTACTTATTGCCTTTACAGCTTGGTTTGATTCACTCGGGTGTTTCGAGATTGAATATTGGGTAGAATATTTTGCAATTCTCGGTGTTGTATCTCTTGTTATATTGGAGGTGTTTGTGTGGAAGTTGTAATCCATAAATTATTGTAGTGGATTTTGGGTGGACTACGGTCCCGTGGTTTTTACTCCTCACACCGATAAGGTTTTCTACGTTAAATTGATTTTGTCATTCAATTTCCGTTATCATACTAGATATTGTCATCCTCATAGATTCACACAAATAAGGGGTTTATGTTTTGTCGGTTCTTTGCAAAAGTATCGCAGTACCATCTAACCCCAACAATACCTTGGAAAAACAACGTAAGAGATGAGTTCAAAGTTTCAAATTTGGATGTGATGAAGGAGATGGTGTTGAGGATATTGATACTGAGAGATTCCGATACGAAAATGTAAATGATGTTGTAATTGGTAGAGAGATAAAGAGAGAAGAAAAACCAAACCTCGGAGGACACATCGGCGCTAGACAAAAAGGTTGATGGTCAATCGGAGCCTTGCCGGAGAACTTGTGGAAGAAACCCCGATTTGTGAGGAAGAAGCTGGACGGTCAGAATTGTTGGTCAATCTTCCTAACCTCTTAAGGAATATCATTTGATTAAAACCTATTAAATGTAACGTTTAAAATCAGTAACATGTCATAAAAAATAAAAGCTATATATTAAAAGGTTTAGTGGTTATAGGAATTAATAACGTTGATTGTGTTTAGATTTGAAAATTTATTTCAAGTATTTGATGTAATTTTAAGATTTAAAACAAAATAAAAAAGTTATTAAACGAGTCCTAATTATAAGCTCAAGTTCCTTGTAATTTCAATCTCTCTTTGTGGGTTTATGTTATGGAGTTGTGAGAGATATTTTTTTCTATTGAACTGACCGGTTCATAACAAATTAGACCAAAATGGAAGTATGATTAAAATTTAATTGTTATGCTACATCAAAAAGTCAATTATAATTAAATATGACTAGGTATATACCCGCGTGATGCGCGGGAAGATATATCATTGTAATTTTTAGATTAAATGTTATGCATTAGTTTAATGACGAAGCTTAAAACATGTTAATGATCGTATATGATAAAATATTGAATGAAATGCATCACAACATAAATGAATGAATATGAAGAACAATGTTATTCGTAGATCATGCTATTAGGAGAAATGTTATATTACCGAGATTTTAAAAATAGTGCATTATTGTAAATGGTGACCCATGGATGATTCTGTATGATGACATGGTACGATAGTCTCTGATCGTACGACCTAAATGGAGGAAAAAAATACTAACAATTAATAAAGTAAGAACAACACTATAAGTTAGTAAGTAATTGGTTGAGTGAAGAAAGCGATTTTATGCTGACCTTATGTATTTGGTAGTCCATTGAATATTTCTATATATACAATGAGCGGTTGTTGTGTGACTTCTTTATTGAGATATAAGATACGCAAGACGTTGGTTGATGTCACTCTTGATACTGCAAATACATATAACACCCAAGAATGAGCAAAACAGAGACTAACATAAGGAAATGAACTAATAAAGTTGTATTCCCCATATCGTCATCGTGACTCTGATGGATTTTAAGCAGTCTGTAACTATCTTGCCTCAAGATCAACCATTTCTCCAAGCAAGTAGTTGTTACTGTCCAGATCTGACTCTGATAAAAAAAAAGTAGTGATTTTGAGGCTCAACAGCCATTATACTCATCACCGTTAAGGCCAAATAGATATGTAACAATCCCCTAAACTAATGAAAAAAAACAACATACTAAGCAAATTTTTGTTTATAACGATGTCATTACGCGGTGATTGTGGAATCTATAGGTTAGTGAATAGAATTCACGGTAATTCATAATTAAGTCGTTTACATTTCTTTCTATTTAATCATTTTATTATGGAGGATGTTGATTGTGAAAAAGTACAGAGACTTAGAGAGAATCAAACCCATTAACCAAAAATGCTAGTTTGTTAGATTGATATCATCATCATTTCATATTCCATACCCATATGTTACGAACTAATTGGAGTAACGAAATCAACCCACTTTATTATTACCACTCCCATAGCTTACATCTAAAATCTTACAAAATACATCTCATTAGTATGGCTTGAGATGTTCAAAACGCAATGACAATCCCCCAACACATCCCCAAAAGTTGTATAGATTTAGACAGCTTCAGCCATATGTCTTTGGTCGGAGTGCCAAACTCCTGCCCAACACAAATACAGATGTTTAAAAAAACATAATTATAGAAGTTTTAATTAATCAAGATGAATAAAAGGGTTTTTTAAGTAATCAAGATTACATACCGTGGCCTTTGCGGACCATCCTGAGCTGAGTGATGTAATCCGAGATCTTCTTGATGGCTTCAACCTATTCACCATAAATGAATAAAAGATCAAATCCATCACAAATCATCTCTTGAATCCTTTCACAAACTCTTTCAAGAAAAAGCCTACCTGTTCTCCAAGATACTCGCTTTCAATGAAATGGGCCAACTACGGATCATCGTTATCGGTTGCCACATGTTCCCCAATCATTGAAATTATCATTTTTTATATAAAGAAATGCATGAAAATTCAATGTACGGCTTCTGAATTTAAGGGAACTTACTCTGTGAACATTCAGGAGCTTCTCATTGGTAAGTTTCTCCAAGGACAGAGCCGCTCCATAACTGAATCATAGACGCAACAATTCCTTGAAAAACCTACCAGGAGAAAGAGGAATAGGGTTTATGCTTGAAATAGCTCTACTATTTTTGAATTTCAATTTATAATAAGAAATCTCACCTTGTGAGGCCCTTGAGCGAGACGTTGTCTCTGTCGAAATATGCGTACATGGAGTGGTACACGTACGATACATTGTATTCCACACTAAATCATCAAAGAAACCCCATCAGATACGAGAATTGATTGTATAAACACAGGAAATGAAAGCGACAACGGTGGATTCCTTACTTGATCTGTGCTCATTGACGACGGTTTCGCAAGGATCGACGAATCTTTGACGTGCGAGAGAGATCTGAGAAGTGATTGGAATGGTGAGATCCGCCTTCTTCACCTCCTCGAACGGCTGAAACACCACTCCCGTCATCGACATATTGTTCGTCTCCATCGAAGATCCAGCAGCCGCAACCACACCGAGCTTTCTCTGTGTAAACCTAAGAGAAGCCGGACGAGAAGCGGAACCTGAGCTACGAGAGGGTTTAGGAGAAGCCAAAGGCTTGGAGGTGAAAGAGGAGAGTGATCTTGCGGCCATGGACGGTTTTGAAAGCTTTAGAAAGAGGAGAGTGATCTTGCGGCCACGGTATGTAATCTTCCCGGTAACCCCTTTCCTCTCATAGACAATAACCTTGAAATCCAGAACAAAAGATTATGTTAAAGACACAAAAAGAAAAGACCACAAATCAGAACTGCGCCCAATAAGGAACAAGAGCTGGTTTCCAAATACCCTGCCATAAATTGCTCACAGTTTGATGACCAATACAGTATCTGACACGATCTATGGATTACAAAGAGCGGAGAAGATAAGAACTTACCCTGTCACCTGAGAGACATCCTCAGCAATGTTGAGCGCTTCAACTCCAGCCTCGGGCTGGACAGAAACGGCCTTGCATACGACAGAGGGGCCACGGGAAGAGACATTCACACACCCCCGTCTCTGGTTCTTTAGCACCAAAGCCGCCGAGCCGAATTTATGTGGGAAGTTACATATGAATGAATACTGCATGGTTTTCAACTATCAACAACAGATCTCTTACCTGCAACGAATGATCACAGGAGAAGGTTTAAGAGCCTTAGGCCTATTTGCCTCTCTTGTGCCGAGAAACCTGCATCATCCATAAATAAAGGCTTCGATTACAATTCCACCCTGCTGGTCTCTATTTTCTACTGCATATTAGATAAATCCTTAACATCACAGGATCTGAAAAGGCAAAAGCTAAAGACTTTTGAAACTAAAAGACAAATGCAATCAGATTTTACTACATTTTCGCATCAACAGTTAAATGATCTATATGATTAGTAGACTACAAAGACAGATGCAATCAGATTTTACTATAATATTTTGGAAGTGATACACTAACATTCAGGATTTGAAGCAAACAGATAAATACTTAACCCCCTAAAACCCTAGGAGAATCATATTCAACCAAACTTTGTTAACTGAAATCCTTAACTTTTAAAACTGAGACAACTTCAAACTGTCACTGAGAAAATAGACCTCTTATTAGGCTGTTGTTGTCAATTTGAGCATTTGGCTCAGAGAACCTCCTATCCTTCTGGACAGATTCATTAGAGCTGCTATAGTAGCAATCGTCGGCATCAATTTGTGCAGATAGCCTCTCATTGTCTAAGGCACCTAAATGGTTCACAGATCTTAACGCCCGAAAAAACTAATCAAGAAATAACATGGATCATAAGAGAGTACGCAAAAGCAAAGCTATTACCATTCGTCACAGCTATGGTGTTAACAGCAGCCCTCGAGTTCCGCTTCCACAAAGGATACGTTTGCTTTCGTTTGTGTGGTCAACTGATGCAGCAGAAGCTTGAAATTGTCCCTCGAGTTGTGATACAGCAGTAACTATCATGAATACATACATGGACAAAGCAATAAGAATTTTTGAAATTATATACATACAGGCCAACACCGTAGAGGACCAATCTGCAGAATTCAAAATTGTAAATTTCGCCGATGGAAGAGAGATTTGAGTAAAAGAAAGCTTGCCTCGACGCCTCCGACAATTCTTAGTCTGCCAACTTCTCCTCCGCTTGCAGTTATTCGTTCCCGCCTGGATCCCCAAATCGAATTTAGATTATACTAAAAGCAGTAACAAATTTAACTGATGTATAGGTACATACGCTTCTGTATTATCTTCTAGGATATATTCTAACATACAACGGGAATATATCCTAGAACATTAACCAAGAACATTAAACATGTGAAAGTTGCTTTTGAAAGAACATTAAACATGTGAAGTTAGAAAAGATATATTCTATTCGCAGAGTAACCAAGAACATTAAACACTATATGCCATATTTCCAAGGTTCAAAAGCAATCTGTTCCAGCTCCAAAATTGTCTTATTGTTTGGTATTTGGTTATGACAAGCTTCTAAACGAATGTGTTGGTCGGAATCAATCGACTTATAGAGAAAAGGGGTCTCTAATTCCAACTCACCGGAGACGTTCCCGAACTGAAGTGTTGGATCCAGAATCTGGGTTTTGCGAGGAGCTACGATAGCATCGCTGTAAGTTCGAAGATTTAGCCTTCGTCACGTAGGTATCGTCGCGTATGAAGAGTTCCTTGGACTTCACATGTCCCTTGTCCAAAAAATTCAAGCTTGTAGGAGAATCGGCAGAAAAAGGTTGTGCCGGCGTAGAAGCGACGGGCGGAGGCCGAGCAGGAGCAGAAGCAGAAGCGCCGGTGGAAGGTGGAGAAGAAACGCAACTTGAAGCTCTCTGAATAAAATCGTCGAACAGAGGGTGGATGGATTCCAGATTGAGAAAGCTTCAGAGCCTCCCTTTTCTGTTCTTTGCCCTTGAAGTAAACAAGGCCCTTCCTCATCTCCTGCAGCACCATGAAAAGCTCATCAGCAACCTTAGATCTCTTGGTCTGCTTGGCAATGGCTTCGAAGCGCGACTGGTCCTCCTTGTCCACGTTTTGTATCAGAACCCTCGCAGCGTCAACCTCGTCGATCCCAGGCCTCGGCGGCAAGGATCTGTGGATCCTCATGATTTCCTCCACTACTTGGTCCGTAGATTCCAAGCGCTTCTGACGAATCCACAGTTGCAGAGTTGGAATTACGCAGAACCGAAAGAGAAAAATAAACGGAAGTTTGACCCATCAACGCAGAGATGTTTTCTTCGCCTTCAATACCTAATTAAAGAAAAGTTTTCTTCGCGGAGAGAGAAAAAGTTTTAATTAGGTTGCTGAGGTGGAGGGCTGAGAGCCGAGAAGCTCTCAGGAACCTCCAAAAACTCAAACTTTTAATATATAGATTTAATCTTAATAATTGGAAAATCGGTTAATATTTAATGAGATCATATTATAATAAACCAAAAACCGATTATATTTTTATTGCTAAAATATCGAAAACCAATTAGATTTGATTATTTGATGTGATTGCCATGTCATCAACCTAAATTAAAAAAATCCAACTTTTAATGTATAAGATTTGATAATAATCATATAAATATATCTACCATCTCCATATTTTGACATCTATCAACCTATATTATGTTATTAGATATATATCACTTTAAAATATGTTATTACAATCGTATTTTTTTTATCTTGTTATAACTTTGTGATCATTCTTTAACATAATTAAAATTTCAATTTTCAAAAGTTAATCTAAAATATAAGTATATATAGTGTCTAATTAATTTCGATTATATTTAATGTCTAAATTAATTTCGATATCGCAATACTATAGTCGGTTACCCAATACTGCCCACACGAATCAATCATTACTCTTTTTGAGCTTCCTTCCACACCTTCGCTAAAAAGAGGTTCCACACCCCACACATATGACTCGAACCTTCGGTGGTCCTCAGTGTACCATGAATCCCGCTCGTCTTCTTCCACTCACTGGAAGTCCTGGAATTCCTCTAAAGGCTTAAGCGTGTCCCATAAGACAACACCTGCACGAGTGCTTAATGTACTCCACCTAATACCCGATACCTCGTATTGATAAAAAATACCCCAACTTTATGTCATCTTTCACCTTGAGCTCAAATGAGCGGTTGGAATTTTCGATCGAACTCTACAATTAGAAAACTCCAGAACATCGAAAAATACAAAGAATCACGAGTTCCATCCTTTTTAATCCTTAAACCTTTCTAATCAATTAAAACTCATAGAAAATATTTTTACACCCTCAAACTAATAACACGAAAAATTTCCCAATATTCTCCGAACTCAAACACTAAGATTCCAAATCTTTAGTTATGAGTTTATGCAGATTCTAGGGTGCTCATGTTGTATTTTGGAAGTATGATTCCCATATATGACTCGCACATAAAATTCTAACCTCGAGATTTTCCGATGAATTGTGTGCTTGTGACGACGAAATGTCGATCAAAATTTCCTAACAATTGTAACGACATGATTACGGTGAGTAATTCTTCATCTTTTTATTCTCTACTCTCTTTTTCTTTTTTTCTTTTCTACCCTTTTCTCTTTTATTCTTCTTTCCTCTCTTTCCCGGGAGAAGGAGATCACTTTCTCTTTTATATTCTTACTAGAAAAAGAACCCACGACGCGTGGGAATTTAACAATTTGATATTATATTATAAAAATTAACGTGTCACAATTAGATCATCATATCAGAATGATAAAAAAAATTTTGTTCATGATACATCATATATATTATTTTACTGAAGAGCGGGTAATATGTTCGAAATTTTAAAAACGAACAAAAAATTATAATATATAATTCATATAGTTTAACAATAGGATTAAGTGAAAACAGATTGTGAAATAATCTTTTCATAACATTTGATAATGAAAAATTTATTAAAGTTAATAAAATATCAATGAAAGAAAAGAATAACATGTTGAACGTTGAATGTGAATATTTTGGCTTAAAATAATTATACATATGTTTATGTTTATTTTACATCTTAAATCACTTGAAAAAAAAAACGAAGCTGTCTGGATTGATATTATAATTATATCAATCATAGTAAGAGTAAGAAAAATGAATACAACATAACATGTATAATATATTATTTTATGGTAATGAATAGTATTTGATATGTTATATTTTGAATTATCTTTAAAAAAAGACAGGTATATGGATTGATATTGAAATGCAAAATAGTTACTAATGATACTTCAAAATGAAAATTAATTAATAGTTAATAAACAAATTACACAAATTTATAAACATAAGTAATAATTAAAAAAAAACTTGTCAAAGTTGTTAATGGATGGCTCCATACTTGCTCTTATTTCATGTTTCTCGTATTTGTTAAATGTTGCGCATACATTAAAGTTCATCCTATATGAGATAAAATTTCTCTCTTTCTCCGAAAAGAGGGGATCGACTCATCTCTTCTAGGTAGCTACTTCATCGACCAATAAGCTAACACATATCTACCTTGATTTCGTAGTTGCTATTGTGCTATTGAAAAAACTACAGAGCAAGGTTTTTCTGATATGATGGTGGTAAAGCAATCTCAATATTTCCTTCGATATCCCATACACAAAGAATTATTGAAAACTCTAAAGCATGTTGTTTCACTCTTCCATTAAATTTGTATGTGAAATGTGGAACAAAGAGACCATATTGCATCTCATCATCATAACCATGTGAATTATAACTCTACTTGTTCACTATTGAGCTATTTATATATATAACAAAAAAAAAAACAGAATATATTCATCTTCTTTGGACATTCTTTTATTAAAAAACCGAAAAAAACAAATCAATATGTGATTCTCTCGTTGATCAAAATTGCAACATAATCGTTACTATATTCATAAACAATGGTCTAATTGTAATGTATTAGTCATAAAATCATACTGTAGGAGTCATAATGTAATCATAGACTCACATGATTAAAACAAACTCGAGTCTTAGAGACCTACGAATTCTTGTTCAGGCATTGAACTGGGCCAGAAACATTCAAGCTTTTCAAAGGTATGTTGCTCTTTTTCCTATACAAAGATTGAACAAAACTACACATTAAAGTCGTAGGATTATTCGATTTAGTCGTAGTTATGTCTTATAATAACCAATATTGAATCAATGCATCCATGTAAGCTTAAGATATATGAACTTGTTTTGCTTAATTAAGCGTTAGAAAGCTGAACCAAACACCACGCAACCTAATAGTGTTTTGGCATTGAATTTTCTACAAAGTGATATAATTAGGAGATCAAGCATATTGAGCAGAAATACCCATTAGACTCAAGTCGCCAAAAGTAAAGTGCCCCATCGAATGCACTGTATAGTAATCAACTCAATCAGAAAAAGAATGTAAGTAGAAAACACACGAATAACTTAGTACACTACATTAAACAAATTAGCATGCCAATGTCTTGCAGACCTGAGTGATTAAGTACCATTGAGTGATTAAGTACTTGTTGTTTGATATTGAAAGCGAAAGACTTTTCAGCCTGGTCGTGTGACAACTTGGTAGCATATATGCAAGAAAACCAAAAGATTGAAAACATTTATAATTATAAAGAATGGTATTATTGCCATACATGAATGATAGCCACTGGAAGATCGTTGAGGCATGGTGCAAGGTTTTGGAATTATATTATAATTCTAGTTCTAGAAAAAGCCATGATTATGTTGTGAAAAAGAAAGAACCCGCGAAGTAACATTGTACTTGATGCAAATAGACATAAGTTCCCATGATTTTATCATAACAATGATTTCAATGTACTTTAGAAAAAAAAGAAAGATGACGAACCTTCTTATTCTGAGTTGTTGCTCAAAAGGAGCAAAGTTCCCTTTTAAATGTGTAATGGTAAGCTGCCTCAGACGTTATGAACAATCTATAAACATCTGATCTCATATTGCTCTGAGCCATGTTTCTATAATCATGTATATTAAAGCACAAATTTGGAAATGATTAACACGAAGCAATCCATTTAAAATCTCTCACATCATATGTATTGAACTATACATGATCTTTAAAGAACATCATGAATTAGGTAAGAACTTTCAATCCAATTCAATCTATTATAGACAAAATTGGAGGGAAAAAATAACGAAACATGTGATACTTAGTGTATGTTCCCAAAGGCAATCGACAAAAGAACCTTGAACAGAATGCTCAGACCTTTCTCATTCGAACTATAAGCTACAACGTCGTTGGTTGAATAGATGTCTTAGAGTATCCAGCTTCACTCCCTTCGGCCTAGTCCTTGTCTTCAATTCTCTACAAAACACCAACAAATGAAAATGGATAAATCAACTCAAAGGTCCACACTTTCAAACACAAATGAAAATTATGGGAGACCCAAAGACATAAATCAATTATCTAATTTAACGCATTTATCGCAGATTTACCATATGGATTACAATGAAATTAGTAGTTCTGTGACTAACCTGTTGGAGTGTGATGTCAATAGTCCCATGGATTGAAATGAAATATCTTTCAAACAACGACCGACGAAATCCCTTTAAAATCTATGGTCGTAGCTGACCCTATCACCGTTACCGACTCTGTCAACATCGCCGACTTTACCGCCTTCTCCATCTCTGTCGTTCCCATTGATCCCATAAGGAAACCCTTTGGTAACTTCTTTGGTATTCGATTTTGACCCATTGCCTGACCCTGAATATGGAGTAGTGCCCAAACCAAACCTGAATCCTTTGTGATAACCTTTGTTTCGTAATTAGGGTCGTTCTTGTCATCTTTCACTCCAAGATCGCACTCAATTTGTCATGGTTGTTGCTCTAGTGGGTGTCTTTTGTTGCATAATGATTTCGTTTTGGCTTGGAAGCTATAAAACCAAAGCATTTAAGAACTATTACTGAGAGAAACATGGTGAGTGGGAATCGATGATGGCAAGACCGAATTGATTTTCTCAGTTAAATGGAAAGGAGTGGACATTGATGGTATTGAGTTTATAACGTTAAAAGACTTTAAATTAAAATAAATAAAAGAATTTTTACATTTTTTTATGAGTTACATTTTTAATGAATAAATTTTATTAAATTAAAATAAATAAAAGGATTTTTACATGTAGATGTAGAGATGATGTGGTTGACACGTAGAGATCAATGTAGAGATGACGTGGTAATACCAAATTGCTTCAAACATTATAAATAAATACAATATTTTAGACAATAAGTGTTATATATCCAAAATGTATATCCTTCTTTTATTTTAATGAAAAAATAAATACATTTCAATTTTTGAAATTTTAGAAAATACAATATCTTAATCTTTGTGTAAAAAGAGAAAAACAATCTATACTTGAATCTATATAGATATTCATAAATTTTATGATGTGAAGAATAAATATATTTAATTTTCAAATTATATATAGATAAAATTTAAAATACGTTAATTTTAAATATAAAAGTATAAATTTTAATATAGCGTTCTGTTTTTATAAAAAATTTAATTTATTTATAACTATAATTCTGAATATAGAGACATTTTTAATTTTTAAAGAAATAATATTTCTGGATATATACATCTATCTATTATGTACACATTATTAACTATTATAAGTATTATATTAATTTTTTATTAAGTATAATAAATTTCGTAATGCTAACCAAACATTTAAAATATTTTATGTGAAATATTATGATGTTAGATTTACTGACTGGTCTGCCACATCACTGTTGACAAGGCAACACCTGATTCAGCAAACCTAACTTTTAAAATATAAGATTTACCATTTTATTTTATTTTAATATTAAAAAATAAATAGACAATATCCGAAAAATCCTCCTTTTAATTTTCACCTATAATTTTTTGTCCTTTCAATTTTTTTTAAACCTTGTGGCATGACTCTCCCACCATTGAATAATTCGTCCTCCAATTCACTGTGTGAGAATTCAGATATGACTACATTTCAAGCTTTTTCAAGTTGACCATATGTTCCTCTAGTTCCCACATCGTTCCTTCTATGACACGGTGATCCCACACAATAAGTATATCATCAGAAACCGTTTATACTTTAACTGCTTCACTTGACAATCCATGATATACACTTGATGCTCTTTATACATAACATCCTTCTTCAACATTTCTAGTGGCTCTACTAGTATTTTTGTTGGTACTGATAGTAGATTTTGTAAACCAAAGATGATTCATTAGAAGCAAATCTAGAACGTCTCAAGAAAAGATCGAAAGATTGAGGGAGATTGAGAGTGAGTGAAAGATCGAGAGCTTTAGAGATAATAAGATTAACTATTCTCTTGTATTAAGCTTTAGATACAAAGGTAGATATTTATACAACAATCCTAACAACTAGAAAGGAGAAAAACAAGGAAAATACAAGTACAAATGCAAAGCACAAATTTAAATGTAAAATGCATGAGCTAGAGCGGTCAATGAGGCATAGGAGACCACAGAGCTCATAAATTGGCTTGACCAGCCGATAGAGGGACTAAGCGAAGAGAGCGGGCCGAGAATGGGACACGGAACACGCTTGAACATGGGCCAAGAATGGGACACGGAACGCGATCGATCACAGAGGCAGAGCGGAACGAGGGAGTGGGCCGCGATCGGCTATAAGAGCGAGACACGACCGGACGAGAAGAAAACACATATTTTCTTCATATACTTAACATTCCCCCTCAAGCTTAGGCAATCAAGAGCAGCATAAGTGGAGCCTCATTAAAAATTTTCCGGGGAAAACTCAATTTGGACAAAAACCCGACAAAGAAAAAAGTGTAAAACCACTTATGAGCTCAAGGGACGATCGACTAAACTTGAATTCGAAGCCTTAGGACTAAAGATATCTATGAAGCCGATCCAATTAGGAGATCTTTGTATAACTTTTCACTTGTGACTTTTGTGAAGACATTGGCCAAATAATCTGAGCTTCTTGTGTATGTGATTTCAATGACACCATCTTCGAGCTTCTCTCGAACAAAATGATAGTCAACTTCAATATATTTTGTTCTTTCGTGGAACACCGAGTTGGAGGCAATGTGAATTGCCGTCTGATTGTCGCAATGAAGCACCATGGCATGCAAGGGTTCGAGACCAAGATCTTTGAGGAGAGCCCGGATCCAAATGAGCTTACATGGTTTATTTGCATAGCTCGATACTCGATCTCAGCGCTGAATCGAGAGACCACTGATTGCTTTTCGCTTCTCTAAGTGACGAGGTTCCCCCTGACAAAGGTACATAACCCCGTCGTTGAATTTTGGTCTTTGCAGTCACCGGCCCAATCTGCGTCATAGTATCCAATTAGAGTAGTCTCGTTGTTTTACTCATAAGTATACCTTTTCTTGGAGCATTCTTAATGTATCGGAGGATTTGGTCCACCATTTTCCAATGTTATTCCTTTGGAGTATGCATATGTTGGTTGGCGTGATTCACAACATAACACAAGTCAGGTCTTGTTATCGCGAGGTATATTAGCTTACCGACAAGTCGTCTGTTTTGTTCTATATCATGAAATGGTTCCCCCTCATGCAAATCTTTGAATTTATCTTCGGTTGGAGTCTTGATCGGCTTAGATCCGAGTTTACCTGTTTCATTCAAAAGATTTAAAGCATATTTTCGATGAGAAAGAAATAGATTATCATTAGATCTAGTTATTTCAATTCCAAGAAAATGCTTAAGTTCACATAGATCCTTTATATCAATAGTTTCTTTTAGAAAACGTTTAACACTTTTTATTCTTTTATTATCATCACATGTTATGATTATATCATCAACATAAACTAAGAGAATGATGAGGAGAAGAAGAGAAGAAAAGGATGACTTGTTAGATGAAAAGACGTGTGAAGTGGATACTGTGGGAGTAGCGTGCGTTGGAGAATTCGTCGAAGATGAGGAGAAAAATGAAGGAGAAAAAGAGAAAAAAGGACGAAAAAAGTGAGGAGAGAGAGAGAAAAAGGAAAGATAAAAAAGAATTAATTTAGGGTTAAAAAATTAATAATATTAATTGATAATAGTTCTATTAAAAAAGTAAAATAAGTAAAAAAATGTCTTTTTAAATAACATAAAAACATTCATTTTCCACATGAAATTAAAAATATCATATAAATGATATTTTAGAACTTTTTAAAAATTAAATTATCTAATTGAAAACTTTCTAATCTAAAATTATTTTTGATGATTTATTTGAAAACCAAATTAAAATATTATAAAACTTGATTAAAAATTTAATTATATATTTTTAAAATTTAATTAAACTAGTAATGATTACTTATTTATTTAAACATGTAATATTAATTAAATTTCTAAAAAACCAATACATTTGGAAAAAAATAGAAAACCAAAGTTAAATTACAAAAATGATTAATAATTTGTCGTAAATTAAAGATTAATATATATTGATAAAATTTCAATATCAATAATTTCATAATATTTATAAATATATTTTTTATATATAAAATTTATTATTTATCAATATTTTATATATTTAATTTTATATTTAAAATAAATTTTAAAAATATATATGAGAAGTACGAAAATCATGCTAGTTTTCAATAAAAGTAAAGTTAGTAATTGATGACATATACTTCAAACATACTAAATTAACATACAATATTAATGATGATAATAGAAATAACAACACTTGACAATATACAGTAAAGTTTTGTACCTAAAAAAAAGAAGAAAAAAATTTGATTTGTTAAAAGTTACGGAAATATTAAAACCCACTCAATAATAGATTTTGTCCGCAACAAAAAAAAATTGTACATGTATGATAATACCTGATAAATAAGAAATTTTATATATTTGGAATCTTTTTAAATAACATTTAGAGTTATTTATTATTATTGGCTCCTTGTGTCAATAATAAGGATTTTGAGTTTAGATCTAATTTTGACCCTTTGATAAAACAATGTGTGCAAAAATTAGATTTTGTAAAATACAAACCAACACTCGATAAAGATTGATCTTGAATCTTGTTTATTGTAATGGGAATACACATTGTTAGATCGGTATTGTCTTATTTGACAATTGAAATAAAATTTGGTATTTAAAGGTATTAGAATCATTCTTGGAATAAAAACTTATGTCCAATATTAGTTCAAAATATAATTTTGCTTCTACAAAACGAGAATCCAGTTGAGTAATTTGTTACCTTATTTCGTGGCATAATCCAACACATTAATCAATGTTATGTAATAATATAACAGGAGCATGAATACATAATCATAGATTATGATTAAAGAGTCCTGAATATTTTAAGAAAATCTAGAGTATATATCCCTTGGTCATTTGAAAATTCTTTATCTCTCAAATATATTAAAACAAAACTTAAATATTCTTTCATCTCTCCAAGAGTAGATTTGAGTATATGTTCATTAACAATATCAACAATATCATTTGTAGGACATAAAATAGCTCTATTGGAAAGTAATTATGATAAGACATTTGATATATTACATCATGACGTGCTTGCAACATTTGAGTCAATCAGATGGTTATAATCCTTCAATAGTAAATCAAGTGCGATATTTATGATGCATTATCAATCATTAGTATCACCAAGTGTTCCATTTGCAACTTTAAGAATTGATTAAGAAAATTCGCACACAATTTATGCTTCTTCCACATTACTACTATCAAATAATCGCATGTTTTTGTTAGTTGTTATACGGCGTATGTATTCCATAAAAAAGAGGATTTTATGATTGAATGTATTATTTCTTGTGTTCCTACATCACATAAAACTAGCAAAATTTGTCGAAAATATCCCCAGAACAACAATTTTTTCACCCAAAGGTTTATCACAATTCATTGAATTATTAAAACTTACAACATCATATCGAATTCAATCCAATTCTTCAAAATAGTAACGATTTATTATAGGTGTTTCATCCCAAATTATTAGTTTTTTTATCATTATTAGTTTAACTATATCATTACCTAGTTTGATTGAGCTCGTTGTATTCTCTGTTATACTTATTGGTATTACAAACCATAAGTGTGATGTTCTTCCTCCTAGCAAAAGTAAAGCAACAATAGCATTTAAAGCAAATTTTAGAACAAAAAAATTCCAAGTAGTCCATCAATTAAAATAGAACAATCATATCAAAGAGATACTAAAGCTGCAATAACAGTAGCACTTACAAAAGCTAAAAGATCTAGAAAACTTATCACGATAATGTCCAACATTCTACCACAAAGAAAAGAACTTCGATGTTTAAATTTGTTAAGACATATTAACATTTAAACCTACGTCATGTAATGCATTGTCATGTAATGTGGTGTCGATAGCTTTAGTTATTGGTATTTGTAAATTAAGGATTAAAGTAGTTTTATATTGGGTATTGTTTTTTACATATTAATGTTTTAGTGGGTAGTTTATTTTTTTTTTGTATTATAAATTGATTCATGTGTATCAAATGTAAGCTGCTTTCATGATGAACAAGTACTTAAGTTTTATTTTTGAAGAACATATGTTATATGTATAGATTAATATGTATCAAATGTCATTGTTATATGATTAATAAAATAATTCTCTACTATAATTTATGAATCTCTCTAGCTGAAATATACATCATCAATCTTTATTTGGCTCAAGTTTTTTTTATTTCAGTTTTATTCTCTATAAAACATTTATGTCTTTCACTTTCACTTTCTATTGAAAATTATATTGTTACGTCTTTCTTAACTAATCTTCGTATTTAACTAAACAAATTGATATTATTAGTTTATTTTTTTAGTTTTTTTATTACTGTCAATTTTAAAAGTTATTTGACTAATTTAATGAATCGTACATTTAGACAATGCATTGACATTATAATATATGTTTATACTAATTTTGTTAAACATAAAATATAAACCAAAAATTAAAATTCATAAGAATCATTATAATAATATGATTTTATATTATTTATCTATTTATTACACAAATATAAATTAAAATTATGAAAAGTACACTTGATATGTGTCTTTTCCTTTTATTTTTTAAATAATTTGAAAGCCAAAAAATGCGAAAAGTGTCCATTGTCTAATGGATAGGATAGGGGTCTTCTAAATCTTTGGTATAGGTTCAAATTCTATTGGACACAATATCAATATATTTAGATATATATATATATATATTTATTTCTATAATTTTAGGATAAAACAAATAGAATAAGAAATAATGATTTAAGATCGGAATTTAAATAGATATTAGTTCTATAATAGTTATATACTTATATTATATACTTAACTTCTATATTTTTATTTATTAAATGTAATTAAAGATTTCATTAAAGAATAAAATTGAATAAAGAATTCAAATAAACAATGATTATTTTATTTATTTATAATTATTCCTGAATTGCTCTTGAATACCTTCTTTCAAAATGTTTTATGCTTCTTCGGTTAACGTCTTGATAGAGGATATAATTTCTTGGAACTGAGGTTTATTTGTTTTAAACTAAATGTGTAACTCAACGAGAAAATTTTTTTATTTGTCCAATCTCTAATTCATCCATATAACCATTCATTCCAATATAAATGGTCATTACCTGCTCTTCCACGGTCAAATGGCTGATTGGGATTGTTTTAGTAACTTATGTAATCGTTAACCTCTTGCCAATTATTCTGAGCTGCTTTACCGAGATTAGAAGCGAATTGGGCAAAGACTTCTAATTAAACGAATTGAGCCAATTATAATTTTAATTTACCATTTACTTGTTTCATAGCTTGAATTTGAACTGCGGATCCTACTCTCGAGATAGAAATACCTATATTGATACCGCTCTGCTTCCAACATTAAATAGATCGACATATAAGAAAATTTGTTCATTTGTAATGAAATTAATTTAGTAGGAATATAAGATGAAACATCTCCTGATTAGGTCTCCACGATGGGTAAGGCAGTCATAGATTTAATTTAGTAGTACTTTCTAAAACACATGAATGTAAATTAAAAATCTCCTGGATAAGCTTCATGACCAAGTGGTATTCGTAATAGAATAGGTATTTGTTGATAAGCTTGTGTGTTTTGAAATATCATCATAAATGATTAAGTGTGGTTTTCATGTACCTAAAATATTGAACCAATGGTGCTCCTGTATAAGGCACGATGTAGTGTAATTTAGTTGGGGAATCAACCATTTTAGCTACCACAATATTGTATTCCATTATTCCCCTTTCCTATAAAGCAGTCACCATTACATAAGATGTTTTTTTACCAATAGTTACATAAACACATATTACATTTTTATCTTGTTTGTGGCTACTAATGTTTTCTCGGTCTATCTGTCCCCAATAATCATGGAATCAATAGCAATAAGTCATGTTTAAAGAGGTTCATATACATAACGTCTTAAAATAATATGTGGTACTACCACGTTAGCAGAGGGAGAAAAAACCTCTTTCATCTTCTTCAAACGAAAATTGAATGGCAATTCATTGTATCAGCCCTTATGTCCTTTCTGTGGTTATTCGCTTAACCCATACCTTAAAGCGACGAACGACTAAATTTGGAATAGTGAAATCCGCTATTTTCTGCACTTCGTTGTCATCAACCTCAGACTGTTGTTCTTCCAACTCAAACGAAGCGAATTTAGTCACCCTCAGCCTAGCAGGTAACTACGCTACCTTTGTGCTTCCTTTGCTAATGTATTTTTCTGCACACTCAAACCTCACCATCTACCTTAAATTGCGTATGCGAAAAAGTCCTGTACATGTAGGCAGCAAAGTGCATAATATAGGTTGAACATGGAAGTGCAAGATCCTTTATGTGGACAAGTACCCATGAACTCATTCCATAGTCGCGACACATAATTCGAAGAATTACAACATACTACATGAGCTATTTTTGACATTTGACCACAAGGCGTCTTAGAAATTAAATTATGTTGAAACTATTTATCTAGTACCTTATAGTTCAAAATGGGATTATCCTACATAAGTTGCTTTATGGAAGGTTTTACGTCCTACAATAAAATGAAAACAAGCCCCACGAAAATCTTCAAAAATAGATATCCAAATAGGGAAAACCTTGCAAAAACTTTCCTTTTCAAAGATAACCACGTGACCTACTATGGAGACACCTTCAATAGTAAGTGCTAGCATTTGTCTGATTAATAATAATTTTGATTGTGAAAGGTCAAGATTCATAAGATCAAATAGCAATGATAAAAATTAATCAAGGTGAGTTTTATAAATAAATTAGTCTGAAGGTGTTTGTTGTTATGTGTTTATGAATAAAATTTTATAATTCATTAAGAATGTACTTGCATGTTCCTTGTGTAGAATTATTTATAGCTCATGAAATTTACGATTATACCTTATTACTTAAGTTACGACTATGTCTTACGATAGTCATAACTATAATTTAGGACTACGTCTTATGACAATTACGATTAGACTTGACAACATATTTTATTACTAAAACTAGTAATTATTTGTAATTTCATCATTCAAAAATTTTATTTGATAATAATAAAACATGTTTTATGATGATAAGACCATTTTTTTAATCTCACACAAAAGTAATGGTTTTCTCAATGTGTATGTTCACTCACTGTAGGCTCGAAAAACAAAGAGAAGATGTGTATGAATGAGATAACAAGCAACAAGAAAAAGGAAAAGGATTGAATAAAGGAAGATAATGCCTTTACTCACGAAATATTAATATAGTGATCAAAAGTTGTTCTTACTTATGGCATGTCTTCAAAAGAAAATTTGGCACCTCACTTATGTGACCATGTCCTATTACATCCACCAACAATGTAAGCACCCTCATATGTCTATGATCCTCGTTGTTCTCATTCAATTTCATATGTCTATCAAATACTACTTGCCTAGAGACTTTTAGTTTTCCATTTTTCTCCACAAAGTGCCTCTCCAAGAAACCATCACCTTCATTGTTCTCCCATTGTTGTTCCATAATTTGGGATACGGGCGGTAGTTTAATCCATAAATTAGAGCATGCTCCTATGACGAGTATCTAACTAGAACACCATTAACACAAAACCATTATATTTTTTCTTCTCCACCTTAATCCTCTAGTTTATCAGAGACATCAATGTTAGGGTTTTGAAATATGTGTCCACTTTTACATGGAATAGGTGTCTAAAATGAGACTCTTGTCACAAATACTTGTGCTCTTTCTCAATAAAAAAATCCAAAAACGATCATGCATCATTAAAATAGGTTTAGGATTTAGGGTTTACCTCGTTGTCATATTCAAGAAATAGAAAGTTAACTTCGGAACCTAAGACAATTGATCAGCTTATTTAGACATGGTAAGACTACATTTTACGACAACATGTAAAGAAAGAAAAATAGGACAACAAGGACAATATTTTATATGACAATATTTTACAACATAATTTTATAATTACATGTTACGAAAATTCTTTACAATAACATTTTTGAGTGATCATTTTATGACAATATCTTAAAAGCTTGCGACTAATCTCTATGACTAATTTTGTTATGTGCTATGATTACTATCCACAATATTTCACAATGACATCAACATTTGACTATGACTATTATCTTTGACTAATTACCCAAAGTGATTCACATTCGTACAATTCAAAATTTTTCCATTTAATCCTCATTTGCGCATAAAATTTAACAACCCAAACCCTAAAATTTGAAGTTAGACTTTTCGATTTAGAAAGAGCCGCCATCATTTGTTCCACTTCCTCGGATGTCTAGGAATCGGAGCATGAAATCCATTCTTGGTCCATTATCATTAGTCTATTTCGGTTTCGGTGGCTCTCTTTTCCTAATCAAAGCACACCTTTTCTCATTGGGGTAGATTGTCGATGACTCTTTTGCCGGTGGCTCTTTCGTTCGTCGGTGAGAGGTTGGAATTTAAAAAACTCGCAAAGAGATCATCATTTTTCACTTACAGTGTGACTTTTTTTATAAATAGAGTGCTTTAGGTTTTTTTTTTATAAATAGAAGGGTTTCTCTTAAAATACTAATACTTTTTTTATTTCATCACTTTTAAAAATTTAAATCAATTTAAAAATATTTAAGAAAATCCTTATATAAATTGGACAAATTCTAGGCTACATGCAAGATATATGACCAAAAGTGTTTTCTTTTTTAGCCAAATTTGTCTTTCCCCAACTTAAACATAATTGAGAAAATTATTGTTAGGGTTTTAAGGGTAGGCATGTTACCCGGCCACAAATTTGGGGTAAATTTGTAATATCCCTCTTCATTGACTGGTCTTTTGTTCGAATGCTTGACGTTGTATATACATTATTAGAAAACACTCACTTCCAATGATACAAGCTCGGGATCAAGTGTTGATAAAAGTATGAAGTGGTCCAAATGTGAGTGCTCAAAACTCTCTTCAAATGCTTGAAAGTCGATCAAATGGGTGATGTAACCGAAATGGGTTTCCTTTTGCTCTGTAAGTTGTGAACATATGTAATGGATCAAAGGACATAAAAAAGTTATGGAAAGGCCCTTGCACGCAATCTAAAATATCTCTAATGATTTTTCAGGACCAACAGAAAAAATTATGATAAATTTATGTTGAAAGTGAACAAGAAAGTGCAAAGTATTTTTTTATTCAATATTTTTGTGTTACAAGAAATGCTAGACCCTTTTAATTATGTTGGCTCGTATGAAAGGAAAGGAAAGGGAATAAAATCAGCTAAAAAATATTTCTATGTAATGGTGAATAAAAATCAAAATGAAAGAGATCAATCTCGTTGTTGTGGATGGATGAGTAATGGTTCATCTTATTGCGGCTATATTGTTGTTGACTGGCTTACATGGGTACTACATTGCATATGATTTCATCCGTGTATCATCCAATGGGGAAAGGTACCTCGACACATTCTTTCAGCTTGAGCTCTGATTTATTGTTCAATCATTAAAGGTTATATGGTCGTGGATGTTCCTCGATCTCAAGCCCTTCCTTATTCAATATGTAAATACTTGACACGTTAGTGCATGAATAACTATTAATGATGAGGTCACATACCTTATCCTTGAGATACATTGG
>CM071874.1:25858076-25874036 GCA_036759665.1 Gynandropsis gynandra
TTCTACTTCTACAAAGGTATACTTAGAACTCATCTAGTGACAGGGAGCCTCCATTTAGTTGGTATACGATCTATTCCTTGAGAGTTTCTTCTTCATCTTCATCCATTGATTTGTACTCTTTCCAATCTTATTATATTTAAAAAAAATATCACGAGTACGAGGGAGAGTATTTGTAGGAAGAGTCTTATTACTATCGTTCTTCTATTTCGGTATGGTGTTTGGTACCTTGCCCTTAGGGGAGGGGTCTTGCTCTTTTGTTTTGTTATTTTCGATCGTCATGTCGTATATATGAACTTTGAGTATCTATGTGGCTAGTCGTGGATTGCTTCTTCTTCATTTTGTTATTGAATATTGATAGAAAGATAAAAAATGTCTTGAAAATTATTATAATCATGTCTTTCTACTTTTCGTACATGTGGAATTTGTAGAACAAAGATGAATCAGAGAAAGCAAGATAGAAAGATTAAGAGCAGCGGAAGATCGAGAGAATTAAAGAGAATAAAAATAAATATTCTCTTATGTATTTCATTAGAACTAAAGATACATATTTATACAAGTAGAAAGGGTGAAAAACAAGGAAAATACAAGTACAAATGCAAGGCACAAGTTTAGATGTAACATGCATGAGTTGGAGCGGTTAACAACGCATAGGAGACCGCAAAGGTCATAAATAGGCTTAACCAGGTCGTAGGTCGCGAGACGCAGGACGCGAGACGTGGGATGAGACTCGGAACGCGGAGAAGGGAGTGGGACACAGCTCAGGATGCGAAGAAGGGAGCAGGACGTGACCCGAGATACAGAGAAGAGAGCGGGACACATGTCATGAAGAGCGAGACAATCATACATCTTTGGCTTAACAGTACAAGTATATCAGGCAACCCATGAAAGTTAACAATGATACTTTTTTCATCCTTAAAAATTTATAGCATATTATAAAGATGTTAAAAATTTTCGAAGTATCCCTTAACAGTCATACATCTTTGGCTTATTTTTTTATATCATTTTGCATTTAACTGGAAATGTTGGGGTACATACCTCCTTCGTTAAATTTCAGTTCTCTCATGTGGCCACGTGTTCCGCATGTGCATGTCTACGATCATCCAATTCTCAGTCCCACCATGTTATAGCATTGTTGATAAATTCAGATGCCACATATGTAACCTTCTTGCGCTCTGAGTATGTGCTACAATTAAATAAATCCATCCTCCTCTCTCGATTGAGATAGGCTTTCGGGTTAACACGTGCAACAAATGTATGAGATTTATTTTTAATGATGTTATCATCTTGTTATTCTCTTTAAAGACACTGTGGTAATTCATCGCCAAACTCATCATCATCATACATGTGATTGTGATGATATCGTTGTAGTCGTCATGGCTCTTATCATCCTCGTTATCATGACGAATGGAATCAAGATTACTCAAACACGATTCAGATTTAATTTCATGTCCTTTCAACACTTTTCCTATTCCATACTATTCTCCTTTCCGAGGCAATATCAAAATATGTTACAAAGACTATAGAATATTGAGATTAAAAAGAATTAGACGTATTTTTTTGTTGAGTTTTCAGTTTTGAAGTTTAAACGACCAACATATTTTTTTTCAATATTATTTTGTATTGAATGATTCAGATTTCTCTTTCATAACATACATATTTTTTTTTATATTTTTGAACCTGAAATATGAAGAAACAAATAAAAAAATTGAGGAAAAAAAATGAAATATGTAATAACACAAAGAAATGATAAATGAGTGTTGCCATAAACTCAACGTCCTCAAGCTTGAACCGGGCTCTGAAACCAAAAGATGATGTCAAGTGTTGATAGCAGTACAAATTTGTCCAAACATGAAGGCTTGAAGCTCTCTTTATATGCTTGAAAATCGATCAAATGGACAATGTAACTTAGGCACCGAAATGGGTTTCGGTTTTGCAGCTTAAGTTGCAAACATAAGGATTGAAAGATGCTACGAAGGATATTGAAATGCCATTAGATACAGTCTAAAATCTTTCTAATGATTCTTGGAACCAATAGAAAAAACTATGATAAATTTATACTCAAAAGTGAACAAGATAGTGAAAAGTGTTTTTTATTCAACAGTTTGGAGTTAGAAGAAGTGCTAGAGCCCTTTTTATTATGTTGGATAGTGTGAAACAAAAGAAAAGAGAATAAAATTAGCTAAAAACATGTTAAATAAATGATGAATTAAAATGAAAAGGAAAGAAATAAATCTTCTAGCCGTTAGACCTACTTTTGTTAAGATCTTGATTGATGATGGATCTATATGTCATTGGACCCCAAACGAAAGGTTTGTTGATGATTGTTCATCAAATATCTGAGAAATCTTGGATATGTTATTTCTCCAAAAATTGGCACGTGAATTTGAGTGTTGGAGGCCTTGCAGATAAGGAAATATTTAGCCATTGTTGATTTTGTTAACGAACCACTTGCGATTTTAGTGTACTTTGATGCCTTTCCTTTTCTTTATTTCGTTTCTTTGAATTTGGTTTGGTGTAAAGATGGTTTTGCATTCATCTTTGACCGTTGGTTTAGCTTTGTTTAGTCGCATCTTGGTTGAAAAAAATGATTGTGTTGATTGTTCTTGGTTTGATGGCGTGTTCGGCATCTTAAACTCCTCACATCTTTTGTATTTTGGTATTGGTTCTGATATCTTAATTAAGTAATGAAACAAATGTGTTTATTATTTAAATTATTGCAAAATATTTGAAATTCATCTTACCAAATTAAATAAATAGTTTAAAAGTTGACCATGTGTTGAAGGAATTTTCATTAATCTTATCAAATTTCGGTTAAGTTTTATTTAGCCACACGATTAGTCTGAACACAACAGAGGTAGAATTTCACCGGACACAACAGAAATAGAAGTTAACCGCTAATGGAATCTTCCATATACTTGACAAACAACAACTAAATAAATCAACTATTATATGTCAATTCTAAGTCTAACCAAACAAGAAGGATAAACTGTTCTTCAAATAAAGCCCTAGAAAAGAGATTTAAAAAAATGTGCAAAAGGAGAGAGAGAAGGTCGTTGGATCATTTGGTGTTTCGTCTATACTTGTTGTACAAGTCAAATATAAAATAAATTTCTAGATGACCAAAATATATATAATTCACCAAAAAAAGTTCTCTCTCTTTCCGGGTTGCAATTTTGTCAATTGATCTATTATGTACTTATAAAGATGGAATAAATGATTGGTTCTTGTGATTTTCAAGATGGTGGTCTTGTCTGATCTTCCCTCTTCTCTTCTGGATATACCTGAAACACCCAATACATAAATTTATATTGTTCAATTAGTCTATAAAACTCAGAATTCGTTACGAATGTTGTATATTACCATTTGGGATCTGTCTTCTCTAAAACTCATGGTTCTAAGCTTGAGTTCTCCTCTGCTTGTCGTGATCTCGTCAAGAATCTCAGCGTCATAAAACTCGTCATCTTCACTGTCAGTTATCAATGGAATATGTTGCTCTCTTGGTTCCTACTCCCATGTAGTAAAAACAACATATCATCAACATGTAAATGTTCGACGGTTTTAGTGATTTATTAGGGTCAAGCAAATTGTTCATGAGGATGGGTAGAGAGGTTTAAATGAGTGGAAAAACTTTACCCTGTAGGTGAAGCTAGGGTACCGTGGTGGTACACCGATGATCTCTTCGTACTCAGAAGAATCTAGAACTTGAAGATGAGCTTTGTTGAATAGCTTGGGGAGGATGTATTGCCGTATGGCGATGAGGAAGAAGAATGGAAGTGGGAACAGTATTCCCCCTACCGGTATCCATGTCACCCCATAACAGAGTAGAAAATACGTTAGCTGAAATAGCGTAAATGCAACAATCGCCTTGCTGGGTACTATCTCCAGAAATGATGCATGTAGACCTTCCAAAACTCTGTTCAGTTTGAAATACAGCCAAAGAAAAAACAAAACTTAGTTTGTTCTATGAATCATTAAATCATATATATATATATATATAATATTGTATACTTTTAAATTTTTAAATTAGTTTTTGGATTCAAATTCAAATTCAAACTCATTTGACATGATATGAGATACTAATTTATTCTGATTTTAATCTTCTTACGTTGGAACCATATAATGATGTATGTTGTATTGAATATAAGACATGTGTTATGTTGTATTTCCTCATATTTTGTATATAATATAAATTATACGATTAAGATTATGATATTAGATAAATTTTAACTCTTAATTATTGTTTAAATTCAAATCTATTTACTAGCTTTACTTGGATGGATGCAATAGATATTAAGCTTTGTGGATAAGTTTGATGCATGAGGGAGAAGAAGTGTCTCGTACTTGAAACGACGGCTTGGAGTAATTAAAAGCAAGAGCAACCTTTCCCAGAACTGATTCCCCGGTAGACTATCCACGGCCATGTAGGAAAAATATCCCCAGAGAACTGAAGTAGGGATCATTCTGATGACTGGCACGACCAAAATCAACAAGCCTACAAGGATAGACTGCAAGAGGTTGCTCACTCTTTGCTCATTAACTCTGACAGGCAAATGTGCTTCGATGTGAACCTCAGGATCAAACTTCCCCTTCGTATCTCCTCCATCTTCGGCTTTCATCACTGCCTCCTTCAAGTTCTCTAACTCTTGCTCCACTGAAGCAGCCTGAACAGGACCATTTCATGTTTAGCCATTTAACGATGCTTTTAAGATTAGTAAGAAGCTTAGGACAGGGGTAGAGAGAGAGAGAGTGTTTGTTGTATATGCCTTCGGGGATGTCTCCATTGCTATGAACACATCTTGCATCCTCCCGTAGATTTCGGAATGACTTGCTTTTTTCCTCATGCATTCTTTTGCACTTTCAACCATTTTCTTCCGTATTTGCTGCCAAAAGATAATAATGACAATAAATAATTGAAAAGATGTTCAAGTGGGTATTCACTTACAGATTTTTATCTCGTATGTGAAAACCGTCTAACCTGATTCTTAAGAACTGCAAGACTCTTCGTGTGCATTGGAGACTGTGGAATAACCCCGTTTGAAGGAGGAAGTCCAAGCAGACCGCAGACTAACGTCTACACCAGTTTGTAACATGAAAGAGAACTTCATCTCATTTACCATATTAGGCAATTTACATTATCTAAAAGAGATTAATAAGTTTTAAGGCATCACTCACATACCATAATTCCTAGAACAAAAATGTCATAGTGGTAAGCTGGAGGATTTTTCAGATTAAACTCCTTCTGTTGAGCCATTTGTGCAGAAACATTATGGTCAAAGAAGTATAGACCTGCAACCATGATTGCTGGTATGAAAGCAGCAAGGATGTAAATTATTGGGACCTTTCCCATATCCTGCATCATTCAGAAAATCACTATCACTAAAGTTGTAATCATATTTACTTTTCTGTTATATTCTATTTTATCCTATTCTAGGTAATACCTTGATAACTGTCCAATGGTACAAAGAAGCAGGTTCCCAAGGAAGAGGACACTCCAGCCTCCTAGGAATTGCAGAAGGAACTTCCCTCGGGATTGTGTAAGACAATGCAGTCCACAACACGACCATAAGGAGAGTTCCGTAGTCTCCGATGACACTTCGGATCCACCCTGCAGGTAGTGAGATTTTTGTGATAGTTATTGACCATGGCTCGGATGTTTTGTCGGGAATTGTCAACAGTTAATAAAATCACTTACTAAAGCCATATTTCCATGATCTAGCTCTCCTGCTTTTCAGGGCAGTGAAAAGAAGTCCAAATGAGAAAATAACGGCAAGCAGCCCGTTTGTATACCGCCACTGGAACATAAACTCTTCCAATCTAGGATCTTTGTCTTTGGGAACACGAAACTCACTAATAACCCCCTGTATTTGAGAAACCAATACCTGGTTATGTTAAAGCCCCACATGATTAGATACCTTGAAATGACCAACCAATACCTTAACAGCCTCTTGGATAAAAAGAACGGTTATCAACATGCCAAAGAGTTCTCCTGCTATTCTTGTAAACCTAGATATGATGTTACTTGCGTTTAATATTGCAAGAAGAATCAGCAAAACTGCAGTCCAAACACAGACCCTGTAAAAAAGTAACATTCCAATGTAAGCGAAAAAATGGGAATGGTAAAAATCGAAAAGGAGAACTAAGAAATACACATAATTATGAGAGAAGGATTATTTAGACAGTTTTTTTTACCATCCTGCCCACGCTAAGTACAGTTTCTGACCCAAATCCGGCCTGCCTTTGCTGAAGCTGTGAAGATATGTATACATTATAATTGTGGGTTCTGCAACCCCTAAGATCATGAGAGGCTGTCCACCAAAGATCGAATGGATGATTCCACAAGCAGCAGTGGAGGCCAATGTTTCCGCTATGCCGAGACTTCCATCTAGAGAAAGTCAGAGAATCTTCAGTCATATCATATAGAAGCAAACATATGAGTCCGTCAAAACAAGATCAAGTTAAAAGAGTAAAAGGTAGCTCACTTGTCTCTCTGCTTAACTGTTCGCCAAAAGCAATTACAGGAAGTGCAGAAGCGATGAAAATGGATAAAGTTGGAGCCAGTATCCTGAGATTGATTTAGCAAAGCAAAATTCTTGTTTTGTTAGAACCATAATTTTGTGTCCAGTAAAACCAGTTTGTGGAATAAACATAAATCTACCTCACACCGGACTGGAAAGCACCAACCCAATCTTGCTTGTAGCATTTGCATCTTCCTTTGAAATCTTTGATAATTCCTTCAAAGGGAGAGTTTACCTTCTCCATCGCCAAATTTTCAGGAATCAGCAGCTTCTAGAAGAACCAAAACTGTATGTACAGGATAACCAAATTAAAAAAATGAAAGTTTTTTTTATTAAATTTTACATACTCACAGTCATTGCAACCACTTTGAATACTCGTCATTTATGAGAGATCTTAAGATTGGTCATTCTTGTGTTTACGTCTTCTATCTTTTCACAATTCAATCATCAGGTATATCGATCAGAGATCTTATAATTTGTCATTGCGAATGCCCTACCTAATGTTTTGTCAGGACAAAGGTGCGAAGAAACGGATCATAAAGCGAATAGAAAGCTAAGGAGACAAATAAATGATGGAATGGAAATAAATGGTGAAATCATACTTTCTCCCTATTACAACCTCATTATTCTGCATTTCCCGAGTTTCCCCTCTCCCGCGATGAAAATCGTACTCTAAGCTTAAAGCGAAATATCCTTTCCTCAATTACTTAAAATAAACCAATAGCTCATATCAAACTTAATCAGAAACAACCTAAATCCTTCATCGCTTTATCTTCAAAATTCCCACACCGTTCTCATCAACGAAATAGAAACGGATCCTCGAATGAACACAACAAAGCAGCTCACCAACTCAAACTCATCACATAGATCTATTGTGATGAATGAAATAAACACAATCACACCTGGAGTCGGCGTTGGCCTCCGCCGTCACTGCCGTGGAGGAAAAATCCACCACCGTGAGAGATCGGAATCTGGCGAGCCACTGTATGTCGACGAAGAACGCGTGAGGGGGAAGAAGAAGGAAGAGACGATGTCTTCTTTTGAATCTCTCTCTTCCTAGAGAGAGGAAGAGAGACAGAGATCGCACCACGGCCCGCGAAATAGGTGGTGGTGACGTTAAAATTTGAAAGTAAAATTAATTTATTTTCCTAAAAGAAAGTTATTAATAGAATATGCTCATTAGCTACAAAAGAAAATGCTTCAAATAACACTTAGTTGGTTGGAAAAGGTTTGAAATGTCGAAACATTGTGTTGTCCACATTCTATTTTTTTAAAGAAGAATGAAGTAAATAATACAGATTAAAAGTGGTAAATATTAATTTTCAAATTTTATTCGAAAACTTTCATGTTATATCCGACAAACTTTTGAATTTAGGTCCCATATTTTTTCCGTTGATGTAAGATTGAATTTTTTTGGGACAAATTAAAAACGCCATATCCTTTACAACAATTTTATAATCACCATGTTTATTGCTTGGGCTACAAGAAACAAAATTTTGTTGACAAACAAATATAAATATCAAATTTAATATCTATGCATGCCACATTTAGTCACTGAACACTAGAATAATGATTTAACTAATCACTTTAATTTTCTATCAGGACATTTAGTGAAAGAATAGTACTGTTCTTAGCCACAAGCAAAATTGAGATCCATTTTCAAAAAATCTAAAAAAACCTTATGCTTTAGTATTTAATCCACAATTCATTCAATCATGTCAAGTGTTGTACTTAAATGTATAATTAAACATTAAATTCACTATATATTTCAATTAGTTATCATATAGATTAGATTAAGTGATGAATAGTAGATCTAAAATATCTTTTTAATCTAAATTTGAATTTTGATTTTGAAAAAATATTTATATTAATCATATTCCAACGTGAAAGAGGTATAATGCATCCTAAGACCCTTAACTTTCTCATATTATTAAAAAAATATTTATTTTGTTATTTTAATTATGTTAAATTGTTATGGTTTTTATTCACATAAAGACGCGTAAAAAAATATTTAATTAACAAATATTAATAATACAAGGATTGATTCAGAATTTATTTGTCAGGAAACAGAATTCCTAGATGATTCGTCGTGTCAGTCTTCAGGCTGGAAAACGAAACGACTTCAACCAATGGAATACGAAAACTGACTCTTTCGATCTCTCCATGATGGAACCGTTGAAACGGACGTTGAAATCTAAAACAAGGAAACGATGTCGTTTACTTTGTTGTGGGCCTCCAATTGCTTCGTTAACCTCGAGTGTTGTCTCGTAAACATTTTTTAACAACGAAACGATGTCGTTTACTTTGTTGTGGGCCTCCAATTGCTTCGTTAACCTCGAGTGTTGTCTCGTAAACATTTTTTAACGGACGTTGAAATCTAAAACAACGAAACGATGTCGTTTACTTTGTTGTGGGCCTCCAATTGCTTCGTTAACCTCGAGTGTTGTCTCGTAACATTTTTTAAAAGATTAGGTCGAAACTCGCGTCATACACGTGTTTAATTATAGAACTTTATTTTTATTATATCAACATATATTTGACTGTTAAAATTGTTGTCTCGTAAACATTTTTTAAAAGATTAGGTCGAAACTCGCGTCATACACGTGTTTAATTATAAAACTTTATTTTTATTATATCTAATATACTCTAAAACAAAATCCTTAGTGAACAGTAAAAGTCACACGTGTCCTATCAATAACCGCACGATTGTCTTTTTTTTTGTGTTGGCGTTCCCTTGGATGAGAAAAGGCTATTGTTCACGGACAGTTGCGTTTTACAGCCGTCGGATTAGTTTCTCTCGATTGATCCTGGCCGTTGGTTTTCCCCCTTTTACCCTTTGCTTTTAGGGTTACAAAGGAACCGCTGAACTAAGATAGCGATTCTACTCTTCAGTGTTCGTCTTGGGCGATTTCGCTGTCCGGCCGCTCCTCCGCCGGCTTGCTTGCCGTTTTCGACGTCCCCTTCGATTTGTTTTCGTCCTCGGGTAAGCTCCTTCCTTTGCTTTCGTCTCAGAGTTCATGGTCGGTCGTTTTGGTGTTTTCCTTTCGTTTTTATCTCGGGTTTAGGGTTTTGGTTGGAGCTTCTGAGCCGATTGTGTCGTGCTGCCGCTTCTGCGGTGGATTCTTTGCCGTCTCCGGTGTATTCTTCGATTTGTTTGTGCCGTTGGGTAAGTTCCTTTTGATTCTGCCGTCTCAAGTCATGTTCCTTCCCCAGATATCTCCTCCGTAATCATTTTCCTTCATTTTCTCGCCTTTTTCATTTTCCTTCCCCAGATATCGTCGATTCCCTCGAGACCCTTTTTCTCTGCCAAGGTCTTAGCCATGGCAGAAGAAGAAGCATCGTCTTCCACCTCATCGGTTTCCCAGAAGCATACCAATCGTGCTTATAGATACTGCCTCCTGATATTGATCTTAGAAGTCTGGAAAATTTTAAGAATCGAATTTAGAAAATTTGTTTATTTAGGGTAATACCTTTTATTAGGTTTCACGTGATGGAAGTGGAATCTTTTGAAGATGAAGAAGTGGCCAAACTCTTAAACGATTGGTTTATTAGTATTAAGGTCAGTTTTAGAGTTAGATTGATCTGTTTTCATATTTTGTCATCAATTATAATGACCATTTAATGGTTATTAATTCAACAGGTGGATCGAGAAGAGAGGCCTGACGTCGATAAGGTAAAATGTTCTTTATGATGAGGTCTATAGTTCGCTGTTGACCTAATACTTAATCTCAGAGAGACTGTTTCTCCTGACTGGATGATCAACCGTAGGTTTAGATGCATGCTACCAGTATTAATATCATAAGTTGTCCTACATCGACTATGAGATGAACTTTGGGATTCATGTATATAATTTTGAGCTAAATTATCGTGGTTTTGGCTGTTTAAAGTGGTTAGTTTGCTGATAGGCTTTTGTTGTTCGAGTGATAGGTTCACTGGTATCCATGGGGAGAAGAAGCTTTCACAGAAGCACGAAGGAGAGACGTGCCCATTTTCTTATCAGGTATATTGATTCGCTTTCGATCTTCGGTTACACATTTCATGAATTAAATACTAAATTGCCTTTTTTTGGTTCTTTCTATGTGCAAATCTTGAAATTGGATACAACACCTATCACTGGTGAGGGTTCAATTACACTTTTGAGTTGCATTTGTTTGCTTATAGATACTGCCTCCTGATATTGATCTTAGAAGTCTGGAAAATTTTAAGAATCGAATTTAGAAAATTTGTTTATTTAAGGTAATACCTTCTGTTAGGATGAGATTACATTCATGTCATTGTTATGCGCTTGCAGCAAATTTCAGATGGTAAGAGAAGGTTTAATGTACTTTGGCACAATGAAAGTGTACAATATATTAACCCTAACTTGAAGCACTATGCGTGCGTGGTTGATTTGCTTGGTCGTGCAGGTTATTTAGACAATGCTTACGAAAGAAATTCCTTTATTCGTAAAATGTAAGTCATTCTCTTTCCCGCAATTTCTTTATTAACTTTTGGTTCTTTATGTCAAATTTATGAGGTTCGTTGGCTGCTCTCTCTACTCTATTTGTTCCTGCTTTTTGGTAAATTCGTAATGCTTCTTTAGGTTAGCTATATATTTATTTTTGTGTGTATACATATATACATGTGTGTGTATACATATTAACGTCTGTACATGCATTTAGGTTTATATGTTTAGGTTTATATGTTTAGGTTATGCAACTGCTGTCTGCTTATTCATTTGCTGGTCTTCTTTTAAAATGACATCTCATTTATATACTGCCATGTGGCATCTTTACAATTTTTACTATTTTAACCTAATTTACATATTTATCTATTATACTATATAAATGTAAAACAAAAGTACATTTTACCGTTTTACCTTATCCTTTGTGCCAACCCTTTTTTTATATTTATTTTTGTGTGTATACATATATACATGTGTGTGTATACATATTACCGCGTGTACATATGTTTAGGTTTATATGCTGCTGTCTCCTTATTGATTTGCTGGCCTCTTGTTAAAACGACACCTCTTTTGTACACTGCCATGTGGCATCTTTAAAATTTCTAGTATTTTTTACCTAATATACATATATATACATATCTAATATACTATATATATGTAAAGAAAAATTACCTTTTACCGTTTTACCTTACGCTTTGTGTTATCTTGTTTTGCTTTTTCACCATGTACACTCCCCTCTCTGATATCGTTTATACCTAAGAGGTATCATACAGAATCAGCGTTAGAATCATACGTATGTGGACTTTTTCGTATGATTCGCCACGTGAACCGTCAATCACTCGTGAGATGGTTGTCTGTGATGAATGGGTATTTCGCCTAACTTTCTCATAGCGTTTTATGTATTTTTACTTATTTTGCTATTTTGTTCTTTTCATCTTACGAAGTATCCTTCTATTCGATTCATTGGTTCTATTCGCTCAATATGTGTATATATGTGATTAGTTATAGTTAAAAGTTTTTTGTTACTTAGTCGATGATACGTATCTAGGTTCACTGTTTGTGGTTAGTTAATAATATGTATTACACCTGTGATTGTTTGTAACTGTCTTGGTTGATGATATATATATATATATATATAGAGAGAGAGATTTACTGCTTTCAGTTTGTTGATGATACATGTTAAGCCTATGGTTGTTGTTCTAATTGTGTATGTATAACATGTTTGTTTTAGTAGGCATGTGGTAGTTGTTTTTATTATGTGTGTATATCTTATATCTCGGTGGTACTATATTTTCTTTGTATTCGAGTTCAATCCGATGCAGGTCACATATATATATATATATATATATATACAGATATTGAAATCTATTTAAGGCCGATACTGGCGTATCATCTCTTTGTGCTAAAAGAATTGTTTGCAAAGGGAATGAATGTCCTCTTGCTTTCTTTTAGCAGAGAGAGATGATACGTTGGTGGCCCTTCATTGTTTTCAAAATATGTCTTTAACGGTAGTATTAGTTGAGATATCACAGGTGAACCAGAACATCATCAGAAGCTTTTGAGAGGAAACAAACCAGAAGAGTATTCCGATACATATATTTACTGTTTGGTGAGCAAAGAATGAAGATTTCAGCTTTTTGTAGAACAATGACTTTGGCTTTGATCTGAATGAGACACATATATTTGTAGAACAATAACTAATTTTTACATAATCCAGAAATTAACTGCTTTTAATATTAGGAGATTATGATTTTTTTCTTTCTCTTTGATGCTGTTATGTTCTATTCTTTGATTGATTTTTTTGAACCTATAACTTTTTAATAAAGAATAAAGAGCATTTGTTAGTGACAGAAAAGTTACATGTCAAAGTCAATGTTTAAATAACAGTAATGAAAGCAACAATACATTCATTTCAGTTTTTATATTGTTAAAACGGAATTTCTTTATGTAAGTATTTATATTGAGTAACGATAAGCAATTAGCTTCTACTGTAATTATAAGAGTAATATGCTTTACATGAATACTCCGGTTGAAAGGTAAAAATTTTCCGTTACTAGGAACGGTTTGTTTGCATTTGTACTGAATATATGTTTTGTTGGTTTGACACGTCAATTGCTGTTACGAATTATTTATGAGTTCTATTGGTGTTTCAAACTTTTGTTATATATAATTGATTTACGAATGGAATGATATTTGATATTGTTCCTCTACGTCTCGGACATCAAAATATTAGGCTTTATACGTTACATAAATATAATTGTTGTCGGATGATGTTCTCTTTGTAAACGTATTTGCTTATTGATTTGATTATATTGGTTTATTTACAGGGTAACAGAATGCAAATGTCTGTAAGGTCTATTTACTGGAACAAACATCAACGACATTTGCAGGAGGGTAGTTGTGTTGTCGTCGTTAACTTTAGTGTCTAACGTAACTATGGTGATTACAAAGCCGCTGCATCTGACATAAAAATTGTATTTAACTCCACAACCATAGTACGTCCCTGCAATGAATTGCCTAATCGTGAAAAGTATTTCAACTTCATTGACTTCTCTGATATCACTTTGCTGGATGAAACAATATTTGTTGGTTAGTTCTAAAACGAGCACAACATAACTTCATTAGTTAATGTTACTATTAAATAATTTTGTTGATTTTGTTATAAATTGTATCGGAGAAATTAAATCAGCCGGAAACTTAGAGGACACGACTTATGCTGGTCGATTTTCAAAACGTTTGACAGTGGTTCTACGCGACGACATGTTTATCAATATTTTACTTTAATATTGTTTAAAAATCATGTTATCTTGACGATATTTATTTTTTTGAGTTTAACTATTATTGTTTTGCATAACAGTGGCAAACTATTGGAATGCACTCTATGGGATAGATTTGCTGAAGAGCTTTACCAATGCGTGTATAATCATGAAAGAGGGCCATTGGTCATTATATGTCAGTTATTCAAAATTCGCCCTTGGAATGGTAAGCGGTATTAATATTCATACATCTAATATTGCATACATGAATTTAGCGTGATTGTACTTTTAAAGTTTCCTTATTCCTATTTTTAATCAATGTAGTGTAGATTCAAAAATTATAAAAAATGTCCAGGACTCAAGTAAACTCGTGACAGACCAAAATGTGCCATCAATCATAGCATTCAAACAACGGTAATGTTCACTAAGTTCCAATAATACTATTTTGTTATATTATTTTGATTTATGTTTAAAGGTATTAGTATTTTTTAAAAGACATCTATCACTGAAACTTTATTTGATTCTTGCTTGCAATAGTTTGCCAGAACATATACTTGATATCCCAGCAATGATTAATTATCTGGGTCCTCGACCTCCCGCGACAGAAACATTGGAATATTGGACTGGATTTCCTTTAAAGAGTATAAGTGATGTGTACCAAATCTCGAAGGTCAAACTATATTTTTTTATACTATAGTCGTATCAATATTTAGGACTTTTACAAACAGTTATACTTTAACATATATATCTAATGTTGCAAAAAGTGTTTTTTACAACGGGCGACCTGTGTAATTACCGCGAGAATCACTGATGTAATCACTAAAGACGGCTGGTATTACCTTGCTTGACCTTAATGCAAAAAAAGGTTAATCCTATTATCGACGAAGAATCAAATCTGCCCACAATGAGAGATTTCTTTTGTGATGTTTGCAACGACGTTACAACTGAGCCAATCCCGAAGTACGTTTTCTCGCAATAATGTATTTGATTTTGTTGTCTATATAGATTCAGAGTTTATGTGAACGTTGTCGACGACACCGACAATGCAACATTACTCCTTTTTGATAAAGAGGTGGTTCAATTGATAAATAAATCTGCTACCGATGTTCGTTGTTACGTTACATAGGTTATGATTTCACATAACTCTTCATCAAATGTATTTGGGTGATATAATGTTATTATTATTTTTATTACGTTACAAGTTATAAATACGCCAAGTGATTCTGTTATTCGTAGGGTTTAACTGGTGGTAACTACCCTGAAGAGCTGTTATTGTTGCGCAATCAAAATTGTCTGTTTCGACTCTCTGTATCACCACAAAGGCTCACTGCTCATACATCATCCACCCGTGCACACCATAAAGGATCTCGAATCATATTTCGTGCAAGTAAAGTAACAATTAATCAAGAAATCATTACCGCTATTACTAGGGTATATGTTTCCTTTCTCTAATCAGACATATTGAGATTTTCATAAATTATTCATACAATATGTACTACGATTTTCTTTCTTCCATTAGGCGGCAGTTTTCGGGCCTTCGCACGTACAATCGTCTCATGGTTCGACGTCAGCTTTCCATTCTCTCGGGAAACGACATGTTGACGACATTGATAGTTATGTAACATCCCAATCTTCGTCCTCTAAGGTAAAGCAAACAAATGTTGACAATGATGGGATTGAAACCATGGAAAACCAACGTACCTGAACAATCGACGTTTTCATCGTGTATATTACGTTTGTATATTACTACGCGCGATAGGTTTGAATCCCGTTGTTATAATTTTTTGAGCGGATTCTCGCGTGTTCTATAACAAGTGCTATCGCACTCTAGACTCAGCAGTATAACTTTTTGGCCCATGGTGATCACTTTTTGGATGTGAGTGCCGTCGGAGTATGTATACGTATGTATATTATATGTAATAATGTTTTTTAATAATATTTTTTAATACATAATGTATACTGTTAAATATTTCTATCTTTGCAACTTATTTTCCATTCTTATTAATAGCCTAACAGTTTGACATACGTATATATACATATATATTTATCAGAGGTCACATATTCAAGATTCGTGCAAAAATCAAAACTCTGAAGTTTTCCAATTGCATATACGAAGTCCACGTATATCAGCTATTTTAAATGATGCTTTGGAAACATCACACAGTGCATCATTTATTGGTACAATCTTCCTCAAATTCTTTACATTAAAAAAGGTATTTTCTAAATTAACATTTTAATCTTTTTT
>CM071874.1:25885412-25908654 GCA_036759665.1 Gynandropsis gynandra
CCAACAACATCAAAGTTGCGAACCTCTTCCAGTCGTCGGAATTCTTTGCCTTCACAAGCTTTTCACTGACTTGTTCGGGGGTCACCTTTCCACGGCCGAAATTCTTCAGCCTGAATGTGACACCCATCATGGACTCCCATCCTATAGGATATGGTCCGCATTTTAATCCACAAATTAGTGCGAGCTCCACTATAGAGTATCGGATGGGAATGCCGTTTATGACGAACCACAACTCTGTATTGTCCCGTATACTCACAGAGTGATTTAGTAGTACAGACATTTGAACCTTCGTCAATGTGGAGTCACATTGTAAGTGGAATAAATGCCTAAATTGTGACTCCTTCTCGAAGTAATGCAACTCGTGTTCATGTAAGATTCTTCTCAGCGTCCTTATTGTCTCGTGAGGATAACACGTGGTGGTGATCTTTGGTATTCTGTCCATGTGCTTGAATTCATACACAACTTTCGGCTTTGGTGCCACCTGCAAAATGACCAATTACGAATACATTATACTTTTACCGACTTAAGCGACCCATGCGACTCAACCGACCCGTGCGACTCAACCGCATTATGCGATCCATGCGACTCAGCCGACCCGTGCGACCCATGCGACTCAAACGACCCTCAGACACTCTGTGACACTCAACCGACTCACTGAGACTCAACCGACCCACACCCCTCAAACGACCATTGCGACCCATCCCACTCACTGAGACAACCGACTCACTGAGTCGAATATGGTCATGCAACTACTGCGACCCTTGCTACTCAACCGACTCACTGAGTCGAAGATGTTCATGCAACCCCTACGACCCTTGCGACCTAACCGACTCACAGACACTGACACTCACCCATTTCGAATCAATAAAATGAGTCGAAGATGGTCATGCAACTACTGCGACCCTTGCTACTCAACCGAGTCACTGAGTCGAAGATGTTCATGCAACTCCTGCGATCCTTGCGACCTAACCGACTCACTGACACTGACACTCACCCATTTCAAATCAATAAACCATTTTGTGACTTGAAAGCTTGCAAAACCCTAGAAATCGAACTACTTACACTTATTGACGCCATTGAAGATTGACTCGTGCTCTCTTCGTCAGTGCTGCTGCTGATTCTAGTCATTTTCCTTCTCGCCAACTTCAAATCGATCCCTCTCAAGTTCGACATCACTTATTTCTTTCTTGCTATAAACTTTTAAACAGGTTTCACGACGAAAAACTGTTCGGCTTTCTCATTTTTAACAGTTTTTCACGTCGAAAAACTGCCGAACGTGGGTTTTTTCACGTTCGAACATTAAGGGTAAGTTTGTCTTTTCTTCAGTTTTTTTTCGGATTTAATAGTTATTTTAGGGAAGGGTATTTTTTAAGTTGTTTAGCCCTATAAAGGTATTTCTGATGTTCCGCCTTGTATAAATTATACAATATGTGAAATATACTCAAAAATAATTATTAAAAAAAGTTACCGGGTTCTAATAAAAATTTTATTTTTAATTGGTCATAATTTCCATAAAGGTAATAGATTTTATAAAATTTAATAATTTTCCAATATATTTTTAATGAAAAACATGATAATATTTTATTTAAAAATTTGTAGTCGATCATTATATAATTTGGTCTCGTTATTGTAAATAATTAACTTTAATCATGTGTTTCTTCAATATATGTGTTTTTTGAAAAATAGTCTATAATGATTTTGCAACATAAGTATTTCATTAACCTTTTTCATTGAGTATAATGTTTAAAGTGCTTAATTGCTACGGAATTTTGTTGTTATCTTAAGTTTGTTATCTTTATGAATCTTCGTAGTAGATAAAGTATGAAGTGTCAATGTAATTAAATCATATTAGATGGAAATAAAATCAGTATCAATATTATGTATTATTATATATTTATATGTAGTAGTTATTATGATATAATAATAACCGTAAATCAATTTTGGATTTACACCAATGATTTATAATTACAATAATCTTTTCAATTGTGATTGAATTTCAACCGCTAGTTTATCCTATCATGAAAACTTTACTATATTATCATTTTATAAGTTTAAAGACAACATTCAACAGATTGTATATAAAGAAATAATTTTCCAAAAACAAATTTTGTTACTTACTTTCGAATCAGCTTTTAAGTACATTTGTATGATGTTACAAAGTACCTAAAACTACAACAGTTAAATCTCTCTAAATTAGATCGTGAATATGACAACACAACATTTTTATCAAACACACTTTTTTACACTTGTATTTGCTCTCACCAATGTGATCACTGAATATTCTAAAATATCTTTACTATCAGAATATTATCTTTGCATCCTCCAAACCCCACCTAAAATTTGATAGAAACGTCTCTTTTTAAAGTGACCACTAACAACTGAAATCACAACGAATCAAGAGCAATCTTCTTCGGTCTTCCGTTATTCCACAAACATTTTCTAGCTGCACAGGTTCCCCTGGCTATTTTTTTAGCTTTTGATACATTCAACATTTTCTTGCAGTTCTCAACAACCTAAGATTCAAATATAAGTGTACATTATTAATCTCTCCTTTTGAATTTATTATCATACAAAACTCAAACACATACTAAAACCATCCAACAATAAAATTCAACATAGTCCACATGGGTAAATGTTTAAATTGACCAACATTCAAACTTTACTGAAAATTTCTAATTCCTTTCAAATTGTTGTATCTCGTTGCTCCAACAATCGAATAGAAAGTTTTTGAGTAAACATGTGAAGGACACACCGTCGATGTACCTGAATCCTTCTGAGACCTAGACTAAGAATTACTAGGTTGCATGTTGCTCTGCTTTAGTGCTTGTGGTTGAGAATCATAAGTATATGAAATAGAGATTGTTTTTTGTGTGCAGAAGATGACTTAGAATTCTTCGATACTTTCTCTGAATTTGATGATGTTGGAACCTTTTCTAGAATCTAACAATGACCCATCCTTAGCTTGCGTTCATTTGCTGAAAATTATCGATGTTTTCACCACTAGAACCTATTTCCTGGCAGCCAATTTGTATCATTTGTCGTGGATTCTTGGTGGATTTGTAGTGAAAACTAGAGCTTTTTCTTGGATTTCTTCAATCGTCCCAGCTTCGTCCACCAGAGTTTTTCCACTTGATGAGCCTTCTCCCATTCTTCTTTTGTGTGCCATTTGAGATTTCTCCTTGATAAATAGTACAAACAAAAGAACAACTGTTTCTCGAGAGAGACGATTAGGGTTTGAAGAAATTTTTAAAAATAAATACTAATACACATTCATCAACTATCCTTATAACCACTTCATTTTGCTTTTAAAAAATCACTAATCACGCCCATCAAATCATTAAACTGCACCTCTCATGTCACTCGATTCAGTACATAAATGTAATCGTTTCCTTTACCACTCTCGTTTAGATTTTATTTTATAATTTAAGATAATTTTTAAATTAGTCCATCAAGCAAAACAAAATTTATGAGAACAAAATCCAGGTATAAGAAGAAAAAAATAGTATGTAGAGTTATTTTATTAGTTTAAGTGTACTTGTTCTACTATTATGTTCAAATTCATTAATTTTTCAGCACACTTATGAATAACCTTATATGTTTTTCTTTTCTTTTCTTTTGTTTTCAGCTTCTTCATCTCACATATGAATCTTTTTTTATCTACTTTTTTTTTTATGTTCTTTGCTTCTAGAATGTTGTTTAGATATTCTTTTCTCCATGTAACATATTTCCATTACTTTTTTGTAGGTATACTCTTATAGTTTAAATAGATCAAAGAGGATTATTTGAGCATAATTTAGCTTTGTACCCTTTAGCATGTTACAATTGGATTTTAATGTCTCTTAACTTAGACTTGAGCAGCATACTTGTTACATATTTTTCAAATTTTGAATTTAAAATCAATATGTTAAAGTGTAAGAGAACATCTTTCAAGTGTCGTCATCACATATATATATATATTTTAAGTTTACTTATTTCAATATTTAAGTGAACTTAATAGATTAAGTGCCCACAAACATATTTAGAACTCTACATATTATTTTATTTTTCGCGCACGTAGATTCAAAATTACTCATAAATTAAGTTAAACAATCATGACCAATTTCTTTATTTTTACACTTTGCAAACTCAAAGACATTTTCTCAAACCACCATATAAATTTAAATATAAGGGTTTTGTAAACATAACAATCAATTGACAATTAGTAGACACATATTAGACTTTTAATTGTTTTTGTTCGACCTTTTCTCTCAAAAAATTATGACTATTCTCAATATGTTTAGTTTTGAATGCTACACAAGATTATTAGATATATCAATTGTACTAGTATTATCGCATAAAGCAATAAAAGTTTTCAAATCCATACTGTAATCCATCAACATTTGATCCATCCCAATCAGTTGGTTGGTAATCTCAAGGGTAAGGTATTCAACTTCAGCAGCAGATAAAGACGTTGATTTTGCTTTTGCTATGCCATGACACCAAGTTTTTTCCAAAAAAGAAACACCCACCTGAAGTACTATTTCTGTCTTGCATTGCCTCCCCAATCTGCATCACAATAACCATAAAGTTCACATTAGTCTCTTTTGTATACGATATACCATATTTAGTTGTACCTTTCATATATTTAAAGATTCGCTTCACTGCCAGCGAATGTGATTTCATTGGTTTTACCTGATATCTTGCAAAAATTCCTACAGTCAAACACAAATCAAGTCTACTACCTGTCAAGTATAACAAAATTTCTAACCTCTACATCTTCGCCTTCCAATTGTTTTTGTAAGTTTTGTTGTAGTGGACATAGAAGTGTTTGTTGAATTACTGTGATCCATCTCAAATCTCTTGATTAGATTTTTGCGTAGTTGATTTGAGATATGAATGACCCATCTTCAAGTTGTTTTGCATGCAAACCAAGAACATAACTTTGTTTTCCAACATACTCATTTCAATGTCATCTTTCATGGTTGGTACAAACCCTTCTCTTGTGACTTTGAACTAAATACAATATCGTCAACATAGATTTGCACAACCAAAAGAATTTTATCAGAATTATTTATAAATAGAGTTTTATCTAATCTCGCTCTTTTGTAGCCATTGTGGATTAGAAAACTTGTTAGATTGTCGTACCACGCTCGTTGTGTTTAAGTCCATATAACGCTTTCTTTAATTTGTAGATATGATCTGCATTGCGTGGATCGTCAAATCCTCTAGGTTGTTCAACATACACTTCTTCTTGTATAATTCCATTTAGAAACGTGCTCTTGACATCCATGTGAAACAATTTGAAACCAAAAGAACAAGAAATCCAAGTAATAACCTAATAAAATCTAATCTAATAACGAGTGTAAAAGTCACATAAAAAATCAACTCCTTCAATTTGTGTGTATCCCTATGCAACCAATCTAGCTTTATTCTTGATGATTTCACCATTTTCATTAGTCTAGTTCTTAAATATCCATTTTGTTCCAATCATATTGACAGTTCCATGTCGGAACACCAGACCCTAAACCCGCTCTTGTTTTTCTACCATCATGAATATCACCATCAATAGAATGATTTCAATGTACAGTTGATGATCCACTTTTGATAATACAATCATATATAGTTTCTTCTTTTTCCATATGTGATTCTCTGTTCTCATGTACTTCAAATTTACTAGTTGTATCTACTCCACCAAATGAGACTGTCTGCACTGAATCTGTAGAAAATAGAAATGTAAATTTCTCACTTAACTGATCTTCATTAATTAGTTTATATTAATTATATATTAACGTTTAAAAATATTTAACGTTTAAAAATATTTAACGTTAGATGAAAATAAAAAATGAATATATTCAAAGTTAGATGGAAATGAAGTATGAAAAGTATTTAGTTGAAGTAATTTAAATAATTTTTAATAATTTTTAAAGTTATACTTTTTTTTATAAAAACTTTTACGAAAATATGTAGCGGTATAAATTTTTTTTAAATATTAGTTCAATCAATTTAGTGTGTGTATATATATATATATATATATATATATATGAAATTTTATATATTTCAAAAAAAATTCTTAATAAACAAATTTTGAATGTTTTTTATTGTCCGTTGGCGACATTATTTTGAGTTCAGATCACTTTTAATTATTTAATTCATTTCTAATAAATATAGATGATATTTATTGTATCCAAATATAAAATAATTAAACATTTAATTTCTTTAAAAAAATAAAGTAAAAAAAGATTTACCAAGAGAAACGAAATCCATAAGGCGAGCATGTAATAGAATCACAAGATTTAACATATAAAGGAATAATTGAATATGTGTTATTGAATTCTAAAGAAAAAATAATTTTTAAATTAAAAGTGGAAAGTTATTTTTATTTGTAGAAGTTATGGTTTAAACTTTTTTAGAGAAAATTATATGATTAAATAATTTTCTAAATAATATTTTTAAATATTCTATAACAATTAAATAAGTTTTAGAAATACAAATTATTTATAAACACACAAAAAAGTGGAAAGTTATTGTTTTTATGAAATCTAAACTAATTAATAATTAAATTATATATTTATTATGACAGTGTAAAAAAGTTAAAATATCTAATTTAGTTTAAAGAATGTTTTGAAATAAGTTTAAATGATTTCATTTTTAAACATAATTTTATCAAATAATTATTTATTTAACATTTTCGTTTGAAATCATTTTTTATTTTTAAAATAATTAAATAATTTTCATTTGAAACTTGTTTAAAAGTAGTTATATTTTTTTAAAAATAATATAAAAGTTAATGATATTTTATATCTAATAAATAATTTTTAAGATATTAGAAAAATGTGATTTCAAAATTTGTTAAATTTTATGTAGATTATTTTTTTAAATAAAATTAAATTATTTTAAAATTATATTCTTAATTATTTATAATAATAAATTTAAATTAAAATAAATTAAAATCTGTTCTCATGTACTTCAAATTTACCAGTTGTATTCACTCCAATAGATGAGATTGTCTGCACTGAATTTGTAAAAAATAGAAATGTAAATTTCTCACTTAAGTGATCTTCATCAAATATAACATTAACTGATTCAATAACTAGTCATATTCTCAAATTGTATACTCTGTAGGAAATTGTATTTGTTCCATACCTAGAAAAATTCCCTCATCACTTTTGGAATCAAAATTTTCAAGATATTTTCTATCATTAAGAATATGACAAGTACATCCAAAAATGTGAAAATAACTCAGATTTGGAGTCTTACCGTTCTAGAGCTCATTTGGAGTTTCAGACATACAAAAACGTACATAAACTCGATTTATGATGTAGCAAGTGGTATTCACAGCTTCTGCACATAATTTAATAACAATTGATTTTACATGAAGCATAGCACGAGCCATTTCTTGAAGTGTCCTAAACTTTCTTTTTACCACTCTATTTTGTTGAGGAGTTTTTGGATCAGAGAACCCATGAACAATACCATATTTTATACAAAACTTATGAAAGATGTCATTTAAATTCTTTTTTATGATCACTTTGAATCCTAAAAAATACTTCCTTTGGTATTTTTTAGTTGTAAGTACACATAATGGAAAATTTCAAAAGTTTCAGATTTTTCTCTCAAAACTTTAACCATGTATATCTAAAAAATCGGCAACACAAGCGAAATCATATCTTTTCGTCAAAACTTTAAGTTTTCATTGATTTCATTAAATCAATGTGAACCAGTTCCAATACCTTTGTGACCTCAAATATTTTCTTATGATGAGCTTTCACTTGTTTCCCGAACTGACGTGGTTTGCATGTTACAAAATCATCAATATTTAGTTTAGGCATATTGATGTACGAAACATCAAGTAATAAAAAATGTCTAATATCCACTTACCACAAGAGTACGGATCAGTGTAATAAAAGGGTCGAACTCTGGAGACTAATGCAACCTAAGCTAAGAATACGACTAAACTAAGACGGGTTGAATTGGTGGTGATGTGGGGAAAATTTCTAAAATACTAAAATGGATAATGACAGCAATGAGGAGACATGAAAAACTTGATAATTAAGAACACTATGGGTTTCGGGTTACCGGGATTTGCAAGGATGCAACTAACAAAGGATCATGAACCTATCAAATTATCTTGATAATGGGGAATTTATGCTCATAACTAAGGAATGGGTCTCTCGACACATAAACCTCCTAACCTTAACAACGTGCAATCCTACCTTCCAGCAGTGATTAACTCGTGATTACGGTAGCGTTAAGCGCGCAATCCTAATTCCTAAGTCGATTAACCGACCGGTCAGATTCTCATTAATCAAGCTTAATCTACAATTAACTTTTTCGGATTCATAATCTAACCTTCCAGCTAAACACAAATTCATAGATTACTGAGCGGTCAACACAAGTATAAGACATTTACGATGTTGATTGTAAAACCGAATTTCAAGAAAGCTTCGATAAGTCTAAGCATTAACACATAATTTCAAGCATCCATTACAAATCCGACAATCCTAACCCATAGCTAGAGGCTTAGTCACTCATTGAATCTACTGTAAAACAAGAGAAATAAATCATAGACATGATAAGGGATAAGAAATACGATTCCTCGATCTCCCCTATCTTGATACTGAAGTCCAAATTGTTGTTTCTCTTCTTCTCCAGCTTCTCTTGAGTTTCTCCTTGTGTTTTTCAGTCCCTCTCCTGGCCTGTGCGTCCGTCTTCTCTCCCCTCGATCGCCCCTTCTCTTTCTAATTCAAGTTTGAAATTCCAAACAAAAGTTTTTGCTGAAAAGGGGGCCCGCGCGGGCTATGGCACAACCCGCGTGGGGTGGGTGTTCTCCACCAGCCCCAGCGGGCTCTTCATCAGTCTGCACCGTGCTCTTCTTGCTGGTCATGGCAGCCCGCGCGAGCAACTTGGCCACCCCGCGCGGGGTCATGTTCTGTTGCCAAATCCATGCGTGCTCCAAGCCTCCCCGAGTCGTGCAAACTTTGCTGGAGTTACAGCCCACGCGGGGCCTCTTCCAAGCCCGAGCGGGCTGTGTTATCTTGCTGTTTTCGCTCCTTTTGCTCGATGCTCGGGTGTTCCGTTTGGTTCCGTGGCCGTGCACGTATTGCCTCTTATCACTTGGTCATGTTTTCGGGTAGATTTTCTGTAATCACTCGTGTTTGCTTCACATGTCTTCGTTTCCTACACAAAACACGAAATCGTAGAAGAAGTCCTCGAATATACTCAATAACTCCGTAAAGTCCAAGAAATCTAATCAAAACTAAACCTAGGAATCATGAAAATTCTATGATGGATTTAATGTTATCACATATCTCGAATAATCTTTGAATAAATAAACTTTTACCAGTGTTTGATTATTGATGTACCCTAGCCTTTGATACCAAAGAGACATATTGTATTCTCTTACATTAAAGCATAATTTCTCATCCGACCATACATAGCAGTTGTTCAAAGATCTGACATCTGAAAGAACACATTTTCCATTAGAATTCATAATCAAACATTCTTTTTGTTTAAGATGAACCTTGTGATTACTATCATACAATTGGTTAATGCTAATCAGATTAACAATTAATCTTTCTACATATTCAAAATTGTTTAACAAAGGCAGTCCAAGAATTTGAAATCTCTTTTTGCAACAATTTTCCCTTTATTTTCATCTCTAAACGTAACACTTCTAGCATTTATGTTTCCATTAAAATTTGAAAAAAACTCTCTAGTATCTGTCATATGTCTACAACATCAATTTTCGAAGTACCAAGTGTTAGATCTATCTTTTTAGCAGAAATGTATGTTACAATACAATGAAGATCATTTTTCCTTTATCCAAATTTTCTTTTTTCTTTTAGTTTGGGGTACTTACCAAATTCATGCATGTTTTTCTTTAAACAACTAGATTGTTTGTGTCTTAACAAACCACAATAATAACATCTTATGATGTTATTAGACGAAGAACAATTTTGAATTGAGGTGTTCTTCTAACATGTCTAAACCAGTTTGGATATGCATAACTCGACCATTTTCTAACAAATGCAGATTTAGAATAACTAGGAATTCTCATGGCATATTCATTTTGATATACATAACTCGGTGATCTTCTAATAGATATATGAATTTGGATATGCATAACTCGTACTAGCAATATCTGCTAAATTTCCACCAGAAACAAACTTGTTATGTGAATTTCCTTTGTTTCTAACATATTCAATTCTATGATGTTTCATGTATTTCTTCCCCATTGACAACAAATGTTCAAGTTTCCTTTTTCTGAGCATCTTCAACTTCTTATTTATTTTCTCAAGTTGTCTCTTAGTCATTACAACTTCTTACTTTTTCTGAATCAAGATCTTTTGAATTTCTTGAAGTTGTTTTCTAACTTACCGATAGATTTTACCAACTCTATGCTGACCTTGCTCATGTTTAGCCATTGGATGGAAATGGTTATGCTCCAAGTATTTGTTTCAATATCTACGACATCGCAGGTTATGCTTAGCATCCCCACCCAATTTTCATGTCATAATTAATTATTTAGGTCAATACATTGAAATTTTTGAAGCTACAAGATGCACTATTTGAGTTTCTTAAGTAACCTATGTTTTCTCGTGTCATTATACACTCGAATTTCTTTTTTTTTTGTCTCCAATATCGTCTTATAAAGTGCTCATATTGCTCAGTTTTGCTCTTTTGTTTAATGTTTTTATTGGTATTTGCTGATTATGCACTAAATTATATGTTAGACTTTGAAATACGATTACATTGAATATGAATATTGAATTAGATGTTATGTTATTTTCATTCCATATTTTTGTTTTGATATCTACGACGTCGTGGGTTGCGCTTAGCATACTGACCCCATTTTCATCCTCAAAATCAACTATTTAGATCAGTACATTGGACTTTTTGTAGTTATGAGATTCCCTATTCGAGTTTCTTAAAATACGTATGTTTTGTCGCCTCATTATGCACTAGAATTATTTTTACCTAATGCATATAATCTGGAAAAATCCTGATGTTTTAGTGTTACTGGCCGATTGTTCACTAAATTATACATATGGCTTTGAAATACGATAACTTTGCATTCAAAGCTCCAAATTAGACGTTTTTTCTATTCCAAGATTTTTTTCTGATATCCAAAATAAACTATTTACATCAATACATTGGACATTTTGAAGCTATAAGTTTCCGTATTTGATTTTCTAAGGTTAAATTTGTTTTTTATGCCATTATGCACTTGAATTAATTTTGCCTCTTGCATCTCTTCTTAGAGAGTCCTCATGTTGCACAAATTTTCTTTTTTTTTCAACATTATTCGCTAATTGGGAATTAAATTAAACATTAGGCTATGAAATACGATAACTTTGCATACGAAGCTCCAAATTAGACGGTTTTTATTCCAATTTTTTTGGATATCTACGATGTCACGGGTTGCCGTTAGAATCCCAACCCCATTTTCATCGTCAAAACCAACTATTTAGGTCACTAAATTGTCACTTCATTATGCACTTGAATTAATTTTTCCTTTTGGATATCCTCTTACAAAGTCCTCATATTGTACGCTTTATCTTATTTATTTTATGTTCTAGCGTTATTGTCTGATTATGCACCAATTTATATGTTAGACTTTGAAATACGACAACTTTGCATATGATGCTGTGAATTAGACAATTTTACATTCCAAGTATTTTTTCAATATCTACGACATCGCAGATTGCTTTTTCAGCCCGACCCGATTTTCATCTTCAAATAAACTATTTAGGTGAATACATTGAAATTTTTGGAACTACAAGGTGTCCTATTTGCGTTTCTTAAGTTACATATGTTATCTCGCGTCTTTATACACTTGAAATTTTTTTCCTTATGCACATACTATTGGAAAGTCCCCATGTTGCACATTTTTCCTTTTATTTTATGTTTCAACATTATGTGCCGATTGTGAACTAATTACATAAAAGACTTTGAAATACGATAATTTTGCATATGAGCTTCAAATTAGATGATTTTTTTTTTCATTCTAAATTGTTTTCGATATCTGCGACATTGCAGGTTGCGCTTAGCATCCCGACACATTTTTTTCCTCTAAATCTATTATTGTTAGGTCAATAAATTTGACTTTTGAAACTACAAGATGCCCCATTTCAGTTTCTTAAATTACGCATGTTTTGTCATTTCATTAGGCGCTTGAATTACTTGTGCCGCTCGCATATCCTCTTAAAATGTGCTCATGTTGCACACTTTTTCCCTTCAGTTTTATGTTTTCCAATGATTGGTCGATTGTAAACTAAATTATACATTTGACTTTGAATTAATATGACTTTACATACGATTCTCCGAATTAGGTGATTTTGTTTTTTACATCTGATGTGTGAACTTATCAAGCAATAAATGGCCTAATACTCACTTACCGCAAGAATAAGGATCAGTGTAATACCAGGGTCGAACTCTAGGGACTAATGCAACCTAAGCTAAGAATGTAACTAAACTAATACGGATGAAAGTAATGAGGAAACACGAAAGACTTTATAATTAAGAATATTACGGGCTTTGGGTTACCGGAATTACAAGAGTGCAACCAACAAAAGATCATCAAACTTTATTGATAATGGGGAATTCATGCTCGTAAATAGAGAATGTTTCTCTCGACACCTAAACTTCCGAACCACAATAACATTGAACATCTCATTTTTGTACACGATTCTCGCATGATTTTAGAGATGTTTATGACGATAGTTGTGATGTGTACGTGTGATTTTGTATCCGTTTTACTTGTTTCCGTGTTTTCATGTTCTTATAGGTTTTAATATGTATTTGGTTTGTTTCGGAGATAAAGAACATACACGAGACAAAATACAAGCATCGGAGTTCATAACGGAGCAAACGAGACGAGAAACGTGCAAAGAATGTGAGACAACATGAGGAGATAAGGCCCTCGCGCGGGGTGGTTTCCTTAGCCCGCTCGGGCTAAATGATGTGGTTAATCTCGAAGAAAAATTACCTAGACTAACGCTTCTGCAAGAATATGGATCGTATAATACCAGGGTCGAACACGAGGAATCGATGCAACTCTAAAGGTAATAAACTAATGAATACGACGGTTAAAATCAAATAGTGTTTTGAATACAAATGCAGATTAAATTCAATTAAGTATGTAGCACAGTTTTCGAGAGATGCACGATGATGCAATGAAGTTCTAACAAGATCATGGTTATAGATATCATTACGTATTCAAGGAATTCAAGCTGTTTTCTAGGGAATGACTCCCCCAATGCCTAAACCCACTATCTATCATGCGTACTACCAATCTCCCAATTGCGTGATCTCACCTGCTAGATGCATTAAGATCACTATCCTAATTCCTAAGTTTAATTAACCGATCGACCAAGGTTCTAATTCCATTGAAACTTCATATCACAGCTACGTTCCAAAATCCAATTCATCTCCTAATGCAATTAGATTTTTATAAACATTCATTCAAGCTACAGACAAGAATAAAAGCATTACGAACAACCAATCAATCCGAAACGAACAAATATTATAACCAAGCATTAAGAAAAAAATTTCATTACATATCGGGAAAGCTCTCTAACTCGTGGCTATGGATCTACTCGGACATGGACTTAGAAAACAAAAAAAAAAGAAATCTATATTCAACATAGATAAAGAATGAGATCCCTCCCTATTCTATTACTGATGTCTTCAACACCTACTCCGCGTTTTGAGTTCGTCGCCCCGTCTCCAGCCTTCCGGCGTGCTGCCCTCTCTACTTGTTCTCTCGTATGTGTTGTGTTGTGTGTGTTTTGTCCGAATTCCTTCTACCATCTGGACCCCTACGTCCTGTTTCTCTTACATTTCTTTCCTTTTCTCTTTCTTTTCTCTTTGGCTAGTTTCCATTTTCTCGGTTTCCATTTTCTTCAGCAGCTTGTTTTTCCTTTACCTCTTGTGCAGCAACAGTTTCCTTCTCTTTTCTCTCCTTTCCTCTTTGGTTGGCTGCCTTCTTTCTCTTGTCCATGCGTTTCCATTTATTGTTCCAGCATCCATTTCCATTTTTTATCTCCAACGGTTGCAATTTCTAATTCTCATGTAGGCAACTATCTTTCCATTTTGGGTTGGCGGTTGGAAGTTTACATTTTGTTCCAGAAAATTGCTTCTATTTTATGTAAACCATGTTTCCTTTTCATGTTCCAACCGTGCTCTTCTTATTTTTGTTCCAACATCCGAAAGTTTCCATTTTTGTTCCAACCACCGAAAGTTTGCATTTTTGAAGGCCAGTGGCTGGTTTCTATTTCTTGTAACTTGCGGCTACTTATTTCCATTCCTCATCTCCGACCATGCTTCCATTTTGTATAGGCAGCCAACACATTTCCATTTTGTTCGAAGGCCAAAATGTTACCTGCCTAGGACTCACCAATTGAGTTATAAGGGAAGAAAAAATACAAAGGGGAACCCTAGGAGGGTAGATTGGAGCCTATCCATCATTGGAGAGAGCCCTCTCGATGGGAGACACATGAGGAGACGGAAGATCGAATCGGGACGACGTCTTGTTTGATTTTTATGCTCCTTAGACATTCTATTTCATTTATGCTGTTTGATTCTAAACACATGACTGAGTAGTTGTCTTGTTCTATGAGAACGGATTAGCCCATGGCTATCCGAGAACCCTCTTTGATTTATTTATGAATGCATTTCTCGTTTTAATAATCTATTCTTTGTCTGGGCGTTGAATGTATTGTTTTTACGAAGGCCACATAGATGCATGTGTTAGGGATTAGGAGAAGGAACAAAAGGAGAATTCTAGTCCTGGAAGATCACACTTAGAACAAATGAGACTGGGTCACAGAAGTAGGGTAGTAACATTTGAGGGTTAATTGGATGAATCATTGATCGTATGGGGTTTAGTTGGGGTATCAGCCACGAAACTAAGGGATAACTCAATTGAATCACGTTCCTATGCCTTGAGAAAGGGTAGGAATTACATTAGGATCATCCACATTAAATATCTTGATAGGGAACACATGATTAGATAGATCGATAGTCGGTTTTGGAAGTTATATGGTGAAACGTATCCTAGAACGTTAGTCTCATTTGTCAAGAACTCCTAGGTTTACTGCATTATCATATTTGCATCTCTCAACCATTATTTCATCGCAGAAAGCATTGATTCTAGTTTAATCTTAGTCCGTGTTGCGCAGTCCCTGTGGGATCGACACCTAAAACTACACATGTTTCGTGCACTTGCGGTAGTTTAGGTTAACTTGTTTAACTTGACACGCATCAAGTTTTTGGCACCGTTGCCGGGGACTATTTGGTAACACGCCTTAGATTCAGATATAGAGTCGTTCTTGTTTTCTTTTCTTTCGTTATTTTCTACTATTTCCTTTTGCTTGTGCTTCATAGGTGCATGACCCGATCTCAAGGTACTTCGAGCTTACATCAAATCGACCCTAAGATCGAGAGAACAATTAGATAGCGGAAAAAGGCAAGGAAGAAGAAAGAGTAGACCCGACCGATCTAGGAGCTATGGACAATCGAAACGAATTATTGGGCGGTCATGGACAACTCTAATTACCCATTGGTAATATGGGACAATTACAGCAGCAACCGTAGGCTCCTCCACCACGTCGACTACGTTATTACGTAGTGCCGAACATGAGAAACATCCAAACCGTAATAAGGACGCTCGCTGTTGCTAGAGAGCAATTCGAGATGAAGCCCGGGATGATCAACATGTTATATCAAAAGCAATTTATGGGCAGAAATTACGAAGTCCCTCACCAGCACTTACGAGACTTCCTAGAGCTTTCAAGCACATTCAAGATACATGGAGTCTCGGAGGATGCGATTTTGATGCCTCTTCCCTTTCTCAATTGGGGGATGAGCAAAGACATGGCTGCAATCTCTTCCAGCTGGTTCAATCACTACTTGGGACCAGCTTTGCACATCATTCCTATCACGGTTCTTTCCTCCAAGCAAGACGATTCAAATGAGGGGAGAAATCACGATGTTTAGATGTCGAGAGGGAGAGAAATTGTTTGAAGCGTGGGGAAGATTCAAGGATCTTTTGCATATGTGCCCTCATCATGGTCTAGAGCAGTGGTACATGATCCAAACCTTCTACAACGGGATCGCGGATGAACATAGAATGACGTTCGATAACGCTGCAAGAGGATCATTCATGGACCTAAGCGTAGGAGAGGCATACGAGTTGATCGATAATCTCGCCATGAACCAAACCATGTGGTCCACACCGAGGCGTATGCCAAATAAGATACAAGGTCTTTACGAGGTGAATCAAAGTAGGACAATGAGCAATGCAGCGAATGCCATGTATTGTGCAAATTGTGGAGATATGAGCATGTGGCTTACCAATGCAGGATGCAAGAAGGCATGGGACAAATGAATTATGCCCAACAGCAAGGCAACATGCAATTCGGGAACACCTACAACCCGAATTGGAGGAACCACCCGAATCTTTTGTATCGAACGACCGAACCGGTGAAGTATTTGGGATTTCAACAAAAGCAGCAGCCGTACCAGCAACCGCGACAATTCCAGCAAGCTCAACAAGCTCCTCAACCTCCTCAAGCTCCTTCTTCAAGCCTTGAGGCGGTAATGTTTGAATTTATCAAAGAGCAAAGGCAATATCAAGACAGCATCAAGGAGCAACATTCACTTTGTGTAGTGAGGATATGATTGAGAACCTATCCTCCAAAGCGCAAAAGAACGTTGCTGGAAATTCGATGGAAAAAGGAAAGGGAAGAATCACGACTATGGAAGGGTTTGAGCTAGATCTGGAAAAACCGTATGTTGCTCTATCGGCGTACATACCTCCTATACCATTTCTTGGATGCTTGGTAAGCAGCAAGAATCAAGAGAGTGTGAGAAGATTCTTCCATGGCCTCAAGAAGCTTGACATCAACATGCCATTCGTGGAAGCCCTCCAAAAGATACCTAATTGCGCAAATTTCCTCAAGGAGGTTATTTCCAGGAGAGGCGTATCGAAGAGAGTGAGACAGTAGCACTCACCGAGGAATGCAGTGCCATTCTCCAAAACAAGTTATCCCCGAAGTTGAAGGACCCCAGAAGCTTCTCCATACCATGCACCATAGGAAAAGTCGACATCGACAAAGATTTGTATGATTTGGGAGCAAGCTTGAGCCTAATGTCACATTCGGTTTATAAGCGGATAGACTTCAGAGATCTCAAACCTACCAAGATGTGTCTACAACTCTCGGATCGTTCAGTATGTTATCCAGTGGGAATTCTTGAAAATATTCCCACCAAGGTAGATAATCTTTACATTCCCGCTGATTTTGTTGTACTCGATATTGAAGAAGATGTTAGGGTGCCTATAATTCTTGGTAGACCGTTCTTAGCTATTGCATGTGCAATGATAGATTTACAACAAGGGAAGCTCTCTCTACGTGTCGGTGATGAGAAGATTGAATTCAACTTGTCCAGCTCCACGAACTGCCCTACCTCCAAGGAGCCATGCTTTAGAGTTGATTTTCTGGACGAGTCGGCGAATGACACGCTTGATCGAGTAAGTATTTCCGATCCTCTTGAGAGATGATTGAAGAAGGTTTGCAGGTACACAAGACTTACGGATGAAGAAGCCGAGCTCTATAAGAAATTCATGAGTGCCATTGAGGCACTAGAAGAAGCCCCACATGAGGAGACGCCGCACGAAACGCTCAGTAATTTTGCAGTAAAGAAGGCGTCTAGGCTTGAGCTTGAACATTTTCATTCTTCTCTTCGGCATGAGACACAAAAGCCACCCATTCGTCTAAAGTACTCAAGATCAGGTTTTGTAGAGTTTAATACCTCATAAGGTGATTTGTCCTTTAGAACCTTTATTGGAATTCTATAAATGATGTAACATGCGGTCATGACCGCATCGGATCAAAACCTTTTAGGAACATATCGATAGAACATGATAGTTCTCAAGACTTCAATTAGGTGCATGTTCTTCCTCTCGGCTACTCTGTTTTGTTGCGGAGTATATGGACACTAGGTTTGCTGTGTAATTCCTTGTTCTCACGACTTCCATTAGGTGCATGTTCTTCCTCTCCAGCAAAATATCACTTATTCCTCTTCTCTAAAGTCGTTTTCCTTATTGTATAAGTCCCCAACAAACTCCCATTTGTTTTAAGAAAAATTAACTTATTTGGAGTTGCAGGTGACGGACGCGACCCGCGCGGGCTGGGTAAGTGACCCCTCGGGTGCGGCGCGGAAGATCGCACAAGAACGCGATGGAGAATGAGGCAGCCCGAGCTAGAGGGTGCCCCGGTCGGGCTGGTCTAGTGCCCGTTCAGTCTGTGGTGTTGCCCGCTTGGGCTGAGGCCCTGGGCATGGTATTTCATGCCCGACTCATGCTCTATTTGCTGGACAAAATCGCTGTAACAAATGCCCACTCGGGTTAGGGTGTTACCCGCGCGGGTAGTGGCTACCCTTGCCGATTCTCGTCCCGTTTGTCCCGTGATGATCCTCGATGTTGGTACTTTATCTCGTGCACATCCTTTAGCTCCGAAATGAACCGAATACGCATAAAAACCTGTAAGAACATGAAAAAACGAAAACAAGTTAAATGGATACCGAATCATACGTAAAGCATCTCATCTATATCATAAACATCTCTAAAATCGTGCGACAAATACATTTGAAAACGAGATGATCAAAATCCCCCAGACTTGAATGTTTGCTTGTCCCTAAGCAAACGTAAACGTCGAATACGTGGGGTATACAAAATTTGAGAATTCCCCTTTCTCCTAGAAATACCGCTAAAGTGAACCTAACCGATCAACTAGCACGTCGAGAGCAAATTCCGCCTAATTAAGTTTTTAGTCTTCATCCTAGGTTCACCAAGGCTACCCACGAGAAAGTAAATCAAAGGAAAACTAAACAAGCCACCGTAACTCTCTCCACCAAACAAGACTTCAGACAATGCTAAACCTAGAACAACCGAGGATACTTGTTTCTTTTCCGAGCTTCTTTCTTTTTTTATTTTTTTCTTTTTCTTTCTTTTGTTTTTATGTCTTCTGTTTTTTTTCTTTTTTTATTTGCATAAACACTAGGCTTCTAGGACGTCGGATTTAAAGGGATCCAGCCTCTACTTAGACCCAGACTACCGATGATGGTATACTCATGCATCTCGTTCAAGAGTGCAGCGGAGTAGGCGGCGTTTTATTGTGCCATGCCCTTAGGACGTAGAAAGATGATCACCAACCCACCACTTAGACCCGAGCCATTGAAAGAGTATCAAGGTCGATGCACTAATATCGATTTTAGATCATGCTTTTAGGTATTATTTCTATCGATAGCGGAGTGTTAATGTGCGCTCTTAATCTGCAAAATAAGCTCGATCTCATACGATATAGTAATCCTCATAGAAAAGTGAAGTAAAGCATCGTCTACACGAAGTATGACCATCTGGATAGAGAGAATAAACGATAAACTAGCCTAGCCACCTCGTCTAAACCCCCCACAAGCAACACTAGGATTCCCAAAGAACTACGACCTACTATTTTTCAGCCAACTAATAAGCTCTAATGCTTAGGAAAAACCTAGTTCAAACGTGCAAAATCTCATGGAAAAGGCCAACTTCTTAAGCATCCTAGGTTCAAGGTTCATCTCAAAATGTGGCACCGGACAAGTGCCTGGGACGACTCTGACTCACGAAAGCAAAAACAACTTAAAAACTACAAAATCAAAGAGAAAATGAAAGAAAATGAAACGAAATCACCTAACAAACATGAGCTGCTCCCCCAGACTTGAATTGAACAATGTCCTCAAAGTGAAGCTCCGATGGAGGGTAAGGGAAGTGAAGTCACATTTGTGGTGGTATTTTTTTGTGTTTTTTTGTTTTTTTAACGATTAACCGAGTCTTAAACTTAAAACTAAGAAAAATAGAAAATAAGCAGCTGGGTTGCCTCCCAGAAAGCACTTATTTAATGTCTTTAAGCTTTGATGTCCCCATTCCTCATGCGTGCGCGACGGGTGGATCGGAAAGGAAAATGGAGTTTCCACTTTCGATCGATTGAGCGGCTTAGTAGAGCTTTAGTCGCTGTCCATTAGCTTTGAAAGTTCCGCTCGGATCGCTCCATAGTTCCACGTCTCCGTGTGTGCAGACTTCTCGTACTTGAAAAGGACAAGACCAACAAGACCGTAGGTTGCCCGAGAAAAGCTTAGAACGAGAATGTAAGAGTAGAACTAAGTCACCTGGTTGGAAGTCATGAGGTAAGGTCTTTTTGTCGTGCCACCCCTTAGTCATTGCATCTTTCTTTGGCACATCATGCACGGGATTCACTTGTTCGCTGCCCGAGGTTGGATAAATGGTATATGCATTGAAAAGTTTTATGACATCTTTTCCCATTACCTTGTGCAAGTGCGGGTGCAGCCTCCTTTGAGTTTCGATGGAAGGTTCGTGGCTGCCTTCCGTATAACTTCCGTGCGTACATATTGAAGAGCTGACTCTCCTACGCTTCTTTGCATGTGTGGGTTGTTTTCTTATCTCATCTGCACTCAAGTTAGCATTCATAACAGCAGGATATATTTTATCGCATCTAACGTACTCATACCGAAAAGAAGACGGAGGTAGCTCTGACTCAAGTTTGGACGTCTTCTCCACTGCAAAACCAACGTGCGTTTCATGTGGTATCTCCTCACATGAGGCGTCTCCTAGTGCTTCAATAGCACTCAACAATTTCGTGTGCATCTCAGCTCCTTCGTCCGCAAATCCTGCATCTTCGCAAACTCGTGTTAGGAATTGCATAAGCGGATCGGAAACACTTACTGAATCATGCGTGTCTTTCTCTAACTCGTCCAGCGAATCAACTGTAAAGCAAGACTCCTTGGCTAAGGGTCTGTTCATGGGGGTGGACAGGTTGAATTCGACCGTATCATCTCCGACACGTAAGGAAAGCTTTCCTTGTTGTACGTCTATCATGCAACCTGCAGTAGCTAGGAACGGTCTACCAAGAATAATAGGTATCCTAGCATCTTCCTTTATTTCAAGTACAACAAAATCAGTGAGAATGCAAAGATTACCTACCTTGGTGGGAACGTTTTCAACAATTTTCACTGGATATCTCACCAATGATCCGCGAGGCGTAGACACATCTTTGTAGGGTTGAGGTTCCCGAAGTCCATCCGCTTAAAAACAGAGTGTGGAATGATGCGCACGCTTGCCCCTAAATCGAACAAAGCATTAGAAATATCAATATTACCTATTGTGCATGGAATGGAGAAGTTTCCGGGGTCCTTCAACTTTGGTGCAGCTTGTTTTGAATGACAGCGCTGCATTCTTCGGTGAGTGCTACCGTCTTGTTCTCTTTGATATGCTTCTCTTTGGAAAGGACCTCTTTGATGAGTTTGGCATGATTAGGCATCTTTTGGAGGGCTTCCACGACTGGGATGTTGATATCAAACTTCTTGAGACCCTCCACAAATCTTCCCACTCGTTCTTCATTCTTAGTACTCACCAACCGTTGAGGAAACGGTATAGGAGGTTTGTATGCTGGCGGAGCAACGTATGATTTATCTAAATCGGGTTCAACTCCTTCCATTATCGCAATCTTACCTATTCCTCTATTCATGGACGTTCCAGCAGCTTGCCCTTGCTCTTTGGAGGGCGGATGCTTGATCATATCACTGCTGCACACAGAAATAGCATTCACGTACTTTCTCGGGTTCAATTCGGGTTTACCTGGAATCTGTCCGGGATTCCGAGAGGATGAGGCAGCTTGCTGTGCTACGAAGTTCTCTAAACTCTTCACATGGTTGCTCAAAGATTCCATCTGAGTTTTGAGCTCGTTGATCGTTGTCCCCACATCCACATTGAATTTGGTTTGCGTTGAATGTTGCTGCTTTTGCTCCATGATAAATTCGAGCAATACCGCCTCAAGGTTGGATGAAGGTGCTTGAGGAGGTTGAGGAGCTTGCAGAACTTGCTGAGTATGCTGAAATTGCTGGTTATTTTGCTGGTATGGCTGTTGTGATTGCTAAAATCCCGAATACTTCATCGGTTGAGTCGTTCGATATGACAAGTTTGTGTGATTCCTCCAATTCGGGTTGTAGATATTCCCGAAGTGCGTGTTTCCTTGCTGCTGGGCATAATTCATATGTTCCATATTCTCTTGCAGCGTGCATTGATAAGCCACATGTTCTATATCTCCACAATTCACGCAGTACATGGCGTTCGCTGCATTGCCCGTTCCTCTGCTCTGATTCGGCTCATATAAGCGACGAGTGCTGTTAGGCATACCTCCCGGTGTTGAACACATGGTGTGGTTCATGGCAAGGTTATCTATCAGCTCGTATGCCTCGTCGTTGCTCAGATCCATGAATGATCCTCTAGCAGCGTTATCCAACGTCGTACGGTGCTACTACTCGAGACCATGGTGTGGACACATCTGTAGAAGATTCTTAAATCTGCCCCATGCTTCAAACAAAGTTTCTCCATCTCTGCATCTAAACATTTTGATTTTCCCCTCATCTGAATCGTCTTGCTCGGAGGAAAGAAGCATGATAAGAACAATGTGCAGAGTTGATCCCAAGTGGTGATCGAACCGGTGGGAAACGATTGCAACCATGTTTTTGCTCGTCTGCCAATTGAGAAGGGGAAAAGACGCAGTAAGATCGCATCCTCTGAGACTCCGTGTATCTTGAATNTGAATTGCTTCTGATAAAGCATGTTGATCATTGCTGGCTTAATCTCAAACTATTCTCTCGCAATAGCAGGCATCCTTATGGCTGTTTGCAGGTTATTCATGTTCGGCACCACGTAATCTCTAAGGCGACGTGGTGGAGGAGCCTGTGGTTCTCGTGGTTGAGGTGCGAGTTGCTGTTGCTGCACTTGCCCCAAATTACCGAGAGGTAATTGTGGCTGTCCATGGCCGTTCTGATTATCCATATCTGGTTGATTTGACGGCTCTGTGTTACCCTCTTCCTTGCCCTTTCTCAGTTGTCTGCAAGTTCGCTCGATCTCTGGGTCGATTTGTAGTAGATTTGAAGCAACTTGAGACCTGGTCATAAACCAACAAAGGACAAATAGACGGAATTAGGTAGAAAGAAACGAAAGAAAAGAAAACAAAAACAAAAACAAAACAAGGAAGACTCTAGGCTCGAATCTAAGACGCGTTGTCAATAGTCCCCGGCAACGGCGCCAAAAACTTGATGCATTATCAAAGTTAAACAAATAACCTAAACTACCCGCAAGTGCACGACACGTGTGTAGTACTTCAGGTGTCGATCCCACAGGGACTACGCAACACAA
>CM071874.1:25908690-25922673 GCA_036759665.1 Gynandropsis gynandra
AAATAAACAAACTAGTTCTTAAGAATGAGACAAACGTTCCAGGAAACCGGTTTCACCACAAGACTACCGAAACCAAAAAATCAACCAATCTATCATGCAATCCCAGCCAAGTTATCTAAGACAGACGATCTTAATATGATATCTACCCTCTTTCGAGGCATAGACACGTGATCTAGTCAAGTTACCCCCTACTTTCGTGGCTGACACCTTGAACTAAACCCATAATACCTGTGATTCATCCGTTTTATCCTCAATCGCTGCTACCCTACTTTTGTGGCCTAACCTCGATTGTTCTAAACCTGATCTTCTAGGACTAGAATTCTTCTTTCGGTCCTTCTCCTAGTCCCTAACACATGCATCTACGTGGCCATCACAAACACAAGTAAATTAAGCACTCAGATAAAGAATAGATAAACGAAAACGGGAAGATGCATTCAAAGATAAATCAAAAGTGGTTCCGGGATAGCCATGGGCTAATTCCTTCTCCTAGATCAAACAAACTACTCACTCATGCCTTCTTAAACAAACATAAATGAAATAGAAGGTCTAAGGAACATGAAAACCAAACGATAACCGAAGTGTGGGGTTGATCTCCAATGCTCCTTGTAAGTCTCTTTCGCAAAAACCTCCTCCTTCTCTCAACTCTTTCTCTTCGATCAAGAAGTGAAAACTGAGTGAATGAGCTCGACCTCTCACTCCTCTCCTCTTCTTTCCTTCCTCTTTTCTTCCTTTTCTCCCTTCTTTCCCTTTCGGCCGTTCAGTTCTTCCTTACGTTGCACCAGCCACCCATTGTTGTCTTTTCATGAGTTTCCATTCTTGAATAAGTTGGGTGACGTTTCCATTACTTTCTCCAGCAAAAAATATCACTTATTCCTCTTCTCTAAAGTTGTTTTCCTTATTGTATAAGTCCCCAACAAACTCCCATTTGTTTTAAGACAAATTAACTTATTTGGAGTTGCAGGTGACGGACGCAACCCGCGCGGGCTGGGTAAGTGACCCGCTCGGGTGCAGCGCGGAAGATCGCGCAAGAACGTGATGGAGAATGAGGCAGCCCGCTCGGGCTGGAGGGTGCCCCGGTCGGGCTGGTCTAGTGCCGGCTCGGGCTGTGGTGTTTCCCGCTCGGGCTGAGGCCCCGGGCGTGGTATTTCATGTCCGACTCGTGCTCAATTTGCTGGACAAAATCGCCGTATCAAATGCGCGCTCGGGCTAGGGAGTTACCCGCGCGGGTAATGGCTATTCCTTGCCGATCCTCATCCCGTTTGTCCCATAATGATCCTCGATGTTGGTACTTTGTCTCGTGCACGTCCTTTAGCTCCGAAATGAACCGAATACGCATAAAAATCTATAAGAACATGAAAACACGAAAACAAGTAAAACGGATACGGAATCATACGTAAAGCATCACATCTATATCATAAACATCTCTAAAATCGTGCGACAAATACGTATGAAAACGAGATATCATTCCTTTAATTGGAACACTCTCCCCATTTTCGATAAAAGCAGAGCCACTATGATGTTTTATATCTTTAAACAAGTCATGACTTTTGATCATATGATTTGTAGCTCTAGAATCTATTATAATATGATTTTGAAAAACAGAGAAAGGAGATATAACTTTACCTCCTCTTCATCAGCTTTGTTTGTTTGATTTTATGCCTTAATCATTTGGATAAGCTCCTCGAGGTCTGCCTTGGTGACAAGCTTAGACTCAGAGGCCATATTAGGCTTACGTTGACAGTCACGACTTCTGTTCTTCAAATGGGAGTGAGGGATCCAACAACGATCCTTTGTATGACCTTTCGTTTTGCAATACTCATAAGAGAACTTCTTTTTGGAAGGATTGATAGTAGTGGCTTGCCCATAGGTGCTTTTGGAGACATTAGCTTACTCGGTCATTCCTTTAAAGAGATGGTTTGCCCCTTCCTCCCTTTTAATCATATCATATAAACTTTGTTAATTGAGGGAAACACATTTTGGCGAAGTATGTGATGAATAAAGTCGTTGTATTTGTCGTCGAGGGAGAATAAAAGGCTAAAGACATGATCCTAGTTTGCTCTCTGAGCTATTTCCATAGGATCCGCAGTATGAGAGTTTAGATATCAAGTTCTGACCATAATTCCTTAAAATCATCCAAAACCTAGTTAAAAGGTTTTCCCTCTTGCCTCAGATTATTAAGGGCTTTCTTTACTTCATACACACGGTTAAGATTGGATTTACCAAAAACTTGTTTCAGCTCGTCCCAAAGATCTGTAGAGGCCTGATAACACGTAATCCATTGTAGTATTTACGTGATTCTTAGGTCTAGTTTTGAGTAGTTTACTTAGATTTCATACATTTATCGAGTTTATTCGAAGACTTCATCTACATTTCGTGTTTTGTATAGGATACGAAGACAAAAGGAGAAACACGAGAGATTATGGCGATATAACCCTAAAAACGTAGCTGAATGTCAAGGTCCAACTTGTGCAAGGCCATGGATTGAAGTGAACACTCAAACACTGAGCAAAAGGAGCGGAAGTAACAAATAAAGCCCTGCACGCTCGGGCATGGAAGGTGTGCCCGCTCGGGCATTGAGGCAAATGACCCCCCGTAGCTTTGCACGACTCGGGCGCTCAAGGAACACGATCATGGAAGGGTGTGCCCGCTCAGGTGGAAATGGAGTGCCCGCTCGGGCTAATTGTGGCCAAAGTTCACCGCAAGTTTTCCCCACTCGGGCTAAAGAGCCACACGCTCGGGCATGAGTGCCCGTTCGGGTATAAAAGAGTGTACACGACCGTGCATAAGGCCTGCACGAGCGGGTAGAAGCTGTGCCCGCTCGGGTCCATGTTTTTCTCAACCATCTCCTAAGTTTTAGAACGGCCAAATAATGAGAAATCAGATCTACAAAAAGGGGATACGAACCAGATTGAAGAGGGGATCATTGAGGGACATTAGAGAACAGATTTGGAGAGATCGAGAAGGACGGAATGAGGGATCCGAAGCATGGAGGATCTATTGAAGACTTCGGTATATGAATAGGGAGGAATCTCTTTCTCTATCTATGTCGAATTTAGTATTCTTTTATGTTTCGTTTTCTGAGTTCATGTCCAAGTAGATCTATTGTCATGGGTTAGAGAGTATTGCCAATATGTAATGAAGTCTTGTGCTTAATGAATGGTGGATCTTAATGCTTTCATACTTGTACGCCACTTGAGATGAATGAATTCGGTATTTGATCGTTTTTCAGATTGATTGGTTGATCTTAATGCTTCATTCCTGTACGCCACTTGAATGATGATATTAGAAGTCTAATAAATCTACGCCAGGGCATTAGACTTTGGAACTTAGCCATGATTTAGGGTTTAATCGGTTTAGAATCTACGCCAGGTCAATCGATTGAATCTAGGGATTAGGATAGCGGTCGTAATGCGTCTATGTATGTGAGATGCGCAATAGATATATTGGTATACGCATGCTAGATAGTGGACAAGTCTACGCCAGTCAGTTCCTATAGGAGAGCTTGAATTCCCTGAACTCGTGATAGTATCTAAGACCAATGATCTTGTTAGAACTTCATTGCATCGTTGTGCGACTCTCGATACCTATGGTGCTTAGTCATTGAGTCAGTCCTTTCATTAGTTTAGTTTAGTTTGCATTTGCATTCCATCCACTTAATGATTTCACACGTCTTATTCATTAGTTTCTAGCTTTAGAGTTGCATCAATTCCTTGTGTTCGACCCTAGTGCTACACGATCCGTATTTCTTGCGGAGCGTTAGTCTAGGTAATTTATTACTTGAGTTAACACACATCAAGGCCCATATGTACAAAATATATGATATTCGAGGGAATTTAAAAAAAGACCAAGGTAATGAGCTTATTTTGTTCCCATTTTTCTGATCTGACACTTAATCGACCGGTTTCACATCCGATCATGTCACGAAACCCTAAAGATCTCACATGCCAAGATTGGCCTTAGCAATCTTCGTCCAGATGAAATAATTGTTTTCACTGAACAAGATTGAGATGATTTTGGTCGAGTCCATCATGAGAGACCCGAGAAAATGAAGGGAAACAAAAAAAAGAGAGATTAAAAAAGTTTGACCGAAAATAGCTTTTGAAAGAGATTAGGTTTCAAAAGAAATAAAATCGATCAAAGATTTTTCGAGATTCGATCTCCGCTCTGATACCATGTGGCTTTTGTAAACCAAAGATTATTCAACGGAAGCAAGTTTAGAAAGATTGAGAGATTGAGAGAGATGGAGAGCGAGCGAAAGATAGAGAGATTTAAAGAGAATAAGATTAAGTATTCTCTTGTGTTTTACTTTAGATAAAAAGGTACATATTTATACAACAATCCTAACAACAAAAAAGAGAAAAACAAGGAAAGTACAACTAAAAATGCAAAGCACAAGTTTAGATGTAACATGCATGAGCTGGAGCGATCAACTAGGCATAGGAGAGTGTGGAGCTCATAAATTGGCTTTGACCAGACGACTCGAGTGAAGAGAGTAGGACACGAGACGTGGCTCAACTTGAAGAAAAATGCGTTCGAACACGGAGTGCTGGATGCGGGATGTGGCCGAGAGAGCGGACATGGCCGAACGTGAAAAAGAAGAAAAGATAGATTTTCTTCATATACTTAACAATATCAAACTGGAGAGCCTATGAAAAAAGTCACGCAACCCAAAATAGAAAGAAAACGATACATCATAGTATCTGGTAGAATACACATACATGCGAAAAAGGAAAAGAGTTAAGTTCTAGAAATCAATTAGATATAGAAAAGAGATACAAAGGAAACGAGAAAGGATACGAAGCTCGGGTTGCCTCCAGAGAATCGTTTGTTTATGGTCTTTAGCTTGACCCTTACGCTTTAGGCGTGTGTGGGATGGGAAAGATGAGGTATGCCTCTTCTGTCCTTTACCTGATCAACATAGTATGGCTTTAACCTCTAGGCGTTTGACATGGTCGATTCCCAATTTCCCTTGTCTAACTCTACGACTCCATGTTGTGAGACACCTTTGATGGTGGACGGCCCTGACCATGGCGAATTGCGCCTCCATGGAAACAATTTCAAGTTGGAATTAGAGAGTAATACCTTGTCGTTTACCTTCAATGAGCGCTGGAGGATATGCTTGTCACGCCATTTCTTTGTGCGCTCCTTGTAGATCTTGGGTGGAGGATGTGATGGGCAAATCTGTAACAACGTAGTCCACTTGTGCTTGATACTATGCCCGTCCGAGTTCTCTATCTTAGAAAATAATGCTCGGATGGGGTTCCACCTCGCCCATTCAGGCTTGAGTTCAGGTAGGTAGCCCATGCAGGCTCTTCTTCTACCCCGCGTGGGCTTCGTAAAGCGTCAATATCCGTGAGAGTTTTGCCCAAGGCGGGGCATCTATCTGTATGCGCGGGGTGCTTGATGATCCATGACCCCATGCGGGTTCATTGAGTAGCCCGCTCGGGCTTCGCATTTCCGAGAAATCCGCTAATGGCGGGGCGTGATCCAACCCGCACGGTGTAGATTATCTATTATTTACATTCCAATCATGTTATTCTATATCTATGACATCACAGATTCCGCCAATCAGCCCGAACCCATTTTCATCCTCAAAATCACCTCTTTAGGTTAATACATTCGAATTTTTGGAGCTACGAGATGCCTTATATGCGTTCTTAACAAAGTAATGTTATCTTGAATCACTATACACTTGAATTTTATTTTTTCTTTTTGCATATACTCTTCGAAAGTTCACTTTTTTGTATGTTTTCATCATTATTGTCCGATTGTGCACTAATTACATGTAAGGCTTTGAAATGTGATAATTTTGCATACGAAAGCTCCAAATTAGATGATTTTTTTCATTCTAGTTTTTTTATATCTAGGACATTTCTGGTTGCGCTTAGTATCTTGACCTCATTTTTATCCTCTAAAACAACTATTTAGGTCAATATATTTTACTTTTTTAAGCTATAACATGCCCTATTCGAGTTTCTTAAACTACGTATGTTTTGTTGTTTCATTGGGCGGATGAATTACTTTCACCTCTCACACATCCTCTTAATATGTGCTCATGTGGCACACTTTTCCCTTGAATTTGATGTTCTCGGCATTATTGCTCGATTGTGCACTAAATTATATGTTCGACTTTGAGATATTATAACTTTGCATACGATGCTCCAAATTAGGCGATGTTTTTACATTCCACGTAATGTTTTCTATGCCCTTAGCAGACCCACCCCAATTTCATCCTCAAAATCAAATCTTTAGGTTAATACATTGGAATTTTGGAGCTACGAGATGCCATATTCGAGTTTCTTAAGTTTAGTATGTTTTTAGTGTCATTTTGCACTAGAATTAGTTTTTCATCTTTCGGATCCTCTATGAAATTCCTCATGTTGCACACGTTTTCCGTATATTTTATGTTTTAGTGTTATTGGCTAATTGTTCACGCATTAGGCTTTGAAATACCATAACTTTGCATACGAAACTCCGAATTAGATGATTTTTTTATATTCAAAGTGTGTTTTTATATCCACGACGTCGCAGGTTGCGCTTAGCATCCCAAACCAATTTTTATCCTCAAAATAATCTATTTAAGTATGTACATTCGAATTTCCGGAGCCGCCTTATTCGAGTTTCCTAAGTTGTGTATGTTTTTTTAGCTTCATTATGCACTCGAATTATATTTTCCTCTTGCATATCCTCTTGGAAAGTCTTTATGTTGCACACTTTTTCCGCCTTATTTTATGTTTTCGGTGTTATTGGCTGATTGTGCATTAAATTATACGTTACGCTTTGATATATCATAACTTTCATACAAAGCCACGAATTAGACATTTGTTTAATTCCAAGTTTTGTTTTCGATATCGATGACGTCACTGGTTGTTCTTAGTATCCCAACCCCATTTTCATCCTCAAAATAAACTATTTAGGTCAATACATTAGACATTACTAAGCTACATGATGGCCGATTCGAGTTTTTGAAGTTATGTATATTTTTTTGCGTGATTATGCACTTGAATTACTTTTGGCTCTTACATATTCGCTTGAAAAATCCTCATGTTGCAGACCTTTTCCTTTTTATTTTATGTTTTCCCCATTATTTTTTCGATTTTGCACTTAATTATTTATTAGGCTTTGAAATATGATAACTTTGCATACGAAACTCCAAATTAGATTATTTGTTTTTACTTTCTAATTATGTTTTTCGATATCAATGACTAATGACGTGACAAAACATAGGTTACTGAAGAAACTCAAATAGAGCATCGTGTAGCTCCAAATAGTCCAATGCACAGCTAAACAGTCGATTTAGAGGATAAGAATGTACCTGCGAAGTCATAGATATCGAAAAATAATTGGTTAAGAAAAAAATTGTGTTATCTAGAGCTTTTTATGAACATTTAACGTATTTCAGAGACTAACATTTAATTTAGTGTACAATTGGCCAAAAACGTTGAAAACTTATATTAAAAGGGGAAAAGTTTTAAACATGATGACTTTCCAAGATGATATGCAGGAAGCAAAAGTAATTCAAGTGAAAATGATGACGCGACAAAACATACGTAACTTAAGAAACTCAAATAAAGCATCTCGTAGATCCAAAAAATCTAATGAACTAAGCTTAATTGTCGATTTTGAGGATGATAGTGGAGTCAGGCTGCTAAGCGCAACCTATGATGTTATAGATATAAAAAACATACATGGAATGAGAAATATTGCCTATTTGTAGCTTGATATGCAAAGTTATAGCTTGATATGCAAACTTTTCTAGTGCACAATCGGTAAAAAATGCTGAAAACATAAACTAAAAGGAAAAAGTGTGCAACATGAGGACTTTCCAAGAGGATATGTAGGAAGCAAAATTAATTCAAGTGCATAATAATGCAAAACACATAGGTAATCAAGACACTTATGGGCATCTTGTAGCTCCAAAACATCCAATGTACTCAGCTAAATATTTAATTTTGAGGATGAAAATTCGGTCGGCCTGCTAAACGTAACCATTAACATTGTAGATATAAAAAAAATTGGAATGAAAAAAAATCATAAAATATAGAGATTTGTATGTAAAACTTATAGTAGAAACGACCAATAACGGTAAAAAAGGCAAAAAGTATGCGACATGAGGACATTCCAAGAGCATATATTATTTAAGAAACATACATTAAGAAGTATATATTATTTAAGAAACATGTATTTACGCAAAAAAAAACATACATTATTTAAGAAACTAAAATAAGGCATGCTGTAGTTTAAAAAAAGTCCAATGTACTGTGCAAAATAGTTGATTTTGGGAATGAAAAATAGGGTCAGGCTGGCGTAACTTGCGATGGCATAGATATCGAAAACGTAGTTAGAATGGAAAAATTCGTCTAATTCAAAACTATATACGCAAGTTATCGTATTTCAAAGCCAAACGTATAATTTAGCACAATCACCCAATATCGTTGAAAACATAAAATAAAAGGGAATTGTATACACCATGATGACTTCTAAAAGGATATACAAGAGCCAATACTAATTCATGTACGTAATGACGTTACAAAACATATTTAATCTAATGTAATGAGCTAAATAGTTGATTTTGAGGATAAAAAATGGAGTAGGGCTACTAAGAGCAACCCGAGACGTCATAGATTTTGAAAAATTTATTGAAATAAAAAATATATATAATTCAAAGCTATACATGCAAAGTTATCGCATTTCCAAAGCATAACATATAATTCAATGCACAATCGGCCAATAACACGGAATACATAAAATAAAAAGGGAAAAGTGTACATCATGATGACTTCCAAAAGGATGCAAGAGGAAAAAGTAATTCATATGCATAATGGTGAGACAAAAGATATGTAACTTAAGAAATTCGTATAGGGCATCTCGTAGCTCTAAAAAGTCAACTGTACTAAGCTAAACAGTTGTTGTTGAGGATGGAAAATGGAGTTGGGCTACTAAGCATAACCTAGGACGTCGTAGATATCGATAAAAATACTTGGATTAAAAAAATTATATAATTCAGAGTTTCATATGCAAAGTTATATATTTCAAAGCTTAATGTATAATTTAATACACAATCAGTCAATAACATAAAATAAAAAGAAAAGAATATGCAACATTAGGACTTTTCAAGAGGATATGCAATAGGCATAATTAATTTAAGTGCATTATGACGTGACAATACATACATAACTTAAGAAACTCGAATAAGGCATCTCGTAGCTCCGAATAAGCCAATTAACTGAGCTAAAAAGTTCATTTTGAGGATGAAAAATGGAGTCAGCCTGCTAGACGCAACCAACTACGTCGTAGATATCGAATACAAACTTTGAATAAAAAACAAAAATTTTGTAATTCAGAGCTTCACATGAAAACTTATCAAATTTCAAAGCTTAACATATAATTTAGTGCATATTGGCGAGTGATGTTGATAACATAAAATAAACGGAAAAATATTGTGCAACATTAGGACTTTCCGAAAGGATATTTAATCGGAAAAAGTACTTGAAGGGCATAATGATGTGACAAAACATAGGGTACTTAAGAAAATCGAATAGAGCATCTTCAACTCCAAAAATTCCAATGTGTTAATTCAAATAGTTTGATTTGAGGATGAAAAGAGGGTTGGGATGCTGAGCGCAACCTGCAAAGTTGTGTATATCTAAAGATTCCTTAGATATAAAAACAATCGTGTTATCCAAATCTTTATATGCAAACTTATGGTATTTTAGAGCCTAACGTATAATGTAGTTCACAATCAACCAAAAACTCTGAAAACACAAAAATAAAAGGGACATTGTGCACCATGAGGACTTTCCAAGGAGATATGTAGAAAGTTAAAGTAACTCAAGGGCATAATGACACAACAAAAATAACGTAGCATAAGAAATCGTTTAATTTGGAGCTTTATATGCAAAGTTATTGTATTTGAAAAAAAATTCATAGAATGAGAAAAATCGTCTATTTAATTTCTTGATATGCAAAGTTATCGTATTTAAAAACCTAAAATATAATTTAGTGCAAACCGGCCAATAATGCTATAAAAGGCAAAGGTGTACAATATGAGGAAATTCCAAGAGGATATATAAAGGGAAAGTAATTCAAGTGCATAATAATGCGACAAAACATACGTAATTTAAGAAACTCGAACATGCCATGTTGTAGCTCCAACAATTCTTATGTACTGAGCTAAAAAGTTGATTTCGGGGATGAAAAATGGGGTTAGGTTGCTAAGCAGAACCCACGATGTCATAGATATCGAAAACGTACTTGGAATAAAAAATAAATTGTCTAATTCAAAATGATGTGCAACATTAGGGCTTTCTAAGAGGACATGCAAGAAGCTAAACTAATTCAAGTGCATAGTGATGTGAAAAAATATACGTAACATAAGAAACCTGACTACGACATCTCATAGATCCTAAAAGTCCATTGTATTAAGCTAAATAGTTATTTTGCAGATTAAAATGGGTTAGGTTGCTAAGTGCAACCTACGACATTTGGAGCTTGATATGCAAAGTTATTGTATTTTAGAACCTAACATATAATTTACTGCACAATCAGTAAAAATGATCAAAACATAAACTAAAAGGAAAAAATGTGCAATATGAGGACTTTCCAAGAGGATATGTAGGAAGCAAAAGTAATTCAAGTGCATAATGATGCAAAACACATAGGTAACTTAAGACACTTAAAGGACATCTCGTACCTGAGAAACATCCATTGTACTCAACTAAATATTTAATTTTGAGGATGAAAATTGGGTCGGTCTGCTAAACGTAACCATTGACATTGTAGATATAAACAAAAAACTTGGAATGAAAAAAAACATAAAATTTAGAGATTTATATGTAAAGTTAGGGGTGTAAAATAAGCTGGCTCGACTAAGCTCGGCTCATCTCGCCATGAGCTCATCAAAAAATGAGCTTGCTCAGCTCGACTCGTTTTCAAAACGAGCTAGAAAATCCCAGCTCAGCTCAGCTTGCCTTTAGCTCGTCTAAAAACGAGCTGGCTCGTGAGCTAGACTATTTAAGTTAAAAGAATTGTAATATATTAATATTATATATTTTTCTTCGTCTTCGATAATATATTAATATTATATATTTTTCTTCGACAAATCAAATAAAATATATGAATTATAAAATAGTAATTTGAATACAAAGTTGTTAAATATTAAAAATACTAATTAGAAAATGAATATATCGAAAATTAAATAAAATATCGAATATATAAACATATTTTTTAATAATAGCTTCAAAATATTTTATTTCTTTATTTGTTAATAAATTATATTAATTTGGTATAAATTGAAAAATAATATAATTATTATATGTAAATAATATATTATTTTTTCTTTAAATAATATTTAATAAATGCAAAGATTATGTATAATATATAAAAATAGGAAAATATGTGTTTTTGTACTCAGCTCGTGAGCCAGCTCGTCAGCTCGCGAGCTAGCTCGCCTAAGCTCTAATTCGTTTTCGGCTCAGCTCATCAGCTCGTTTTTTAGATGAGTTAGAAAATACGTAGCTCGGTGCGTTCAAATATAATCCGAGCTAGAGCTGACTTGCGAGCCAACATCTCATTTTACACCCCTGTGTAAGATTATAATATTTCAAAGCCTAACGTATAAATTAGCCTAACGTATAGTACTTAAAAACCTTATATATAATTTAGAGATCAAACGACCAATAACGCTAAAAAAGGCAAAAAAAAAAAGTATGCGACATGAGGACTTTCCAAGAGCATATACAAGAGGAAAAAGTAATTAATGTGCATAATGATGCAAAAAAACATACATTATTTAAGACACTAAAATAAGGCATGGTGTAGCTCCAAAAAGTCCAATATAATGAGCAAAATAGTTGATTTTGGGAATGAAAAATTGGGTCAGGCTGGCGCAACCCCCGATGGCATAGATGTCGAAAACGTAGTTAGAATGAAAACAAATCATCTAATTCAAAGCTATATAGGCAAAGTTATCGTATTTCAAAGCCAAACGTATAATTTAGTTCACAATCGCCCAATATCGCTAAAAACATAAAATAAAAGGGAATAGTATACAACATGATGACTTCCAAAAGGATATACAAGAGCCAAAAGTAATTCATATGCGTAATGACGTTACAAAACATATGTAATTTAAGATACTGAAATAGGGCTCGTTGTAGCTCCAAAATGTCTAAAGTAATGAGCTAAATAGTTGATTTTGAGGATAAAAAATGGAGTGAGGCTACTAAGCGCAACCCGCTACGTCATAGATTTGAATATGTAACTGGAATAAAAAAATCATATAATTCACAGCTCTACAAGCGAAGATATCGTATTTCCAAGCGTAACATATAACTTAGTGCACAATCGGCCAATAACGCATATTACTTAAAATAAAAGGGAAAAGTGTACATCATGATGACTTTAAAAAAGAATACAAGAGGAAAACGTAATTCATGTGCATATTGACATAAAAAATATATGTAACTTAAGAAACCTATATAGGGCATCTCATATCTCTAAAAAGTCAACTGTACTAAGCTCAATAGTTGATGTTAAGGATGGAAAATGGAGTCGGGTTACTAAGCATAACCTGGGACGTCGTAGATATCGATAAAATACGTGGACTAAAAAAACAAATTATATATTTCAGAGTTTCATATGCCAAGTTATCTATTTTAAAGCATAATATATAATTTAATACACAATCAGCCAATAATGATAAAAACATAAAATAAAAAGAAATAAATGTGAAAACTTAGGATTTTACAAAAGGATATGTAGTAGGCATAATTAATTTAAGTGCATTATGACGTGACAATACATACATAACTTAAGAAACTCGAATACAACATCTCGTAGCTCCAAAAAGGCCAATGTACTGAGCTAAAAAGTTGATTTTGAGAATGAAAAATGGATTTAGCCTGCTAGACGCAACCAACGACGTCGTAGATATCGAATAAAAAAATTGGAATAAAAACACAAATTTTGTAATTCGGAGCTTCACATGCAAACTTATCAAATTTCAAAGCTTAACATATAATTTAGTGCATATCGGCGAGTGACACTGATAACATAAAATAAACGGAAGAATATTGTGCAACAATAGCAATTTTGGAAAGGATATGTAAGAGGCAAAAGTACTTCAAGGGGATAATGATGTGACAAAACATAGGTTACTTAAGAAACTCGAATATAGCATCTTCAACTCCAAATAGTCCAATGTATTGATTCAAATAGTTGGATTTGAGGATGAAAAGAGGGTTGAGATGCTGAGCGCAACCTGCGAAGTCGTGAATACCGGAAGATTCCTTAGAATAAAAACAATCTTGTTATCCAAATCTTACATGAAAACTTATGATATTTTAGAGCCGAACGAAAATTGTAGTTCACAATCGACCAAAAACGCTGAAAACATAAAAATAAAATGGAAAACATTGTGCAACAGGAGGAGTTTCCAAGAAGATATGTAGGAAGCTAACGTAACTCAAGGGCATAATGAAATGAAAAAAAAATATGTAACATGGGAAATCGTCTAATTTGGATCTTTATATGAAAAGTTATTGTATTTGAAAAAAATACTTTGATAACACGTAATTCATTGTAGTTTTTATATCATTCTTAGGTCTAGTTTCGAGTAGATTTATTAGATTTCATTCATTTATCGAGTTTATTCGAGGATTTCATTTACATTTCGTGTTTTGTGTAGGAAACGAAGACATGAGGAGAAACACGAGAGATTATGGCAATTTAACCCCGAAATGACAAGGTTCAACTTGTGCAAGGCCGTGGATTGAAGTGAATATTCAAACACCGAGCGAAAGGAGCGGAAACAACCATTCAAGACCTAAACACTCGGGTGGATTGGGAGTGCCCAGTTGGGCTAATTGCTACCAAACTTCCCCGTAGCTTTGCACAACTCGGGCACTCAAGGAACACGACCAGGGAGGTATGCCCGCTCGGGTGGATTTGGTGTGCCCGCTCGGGCTAATTACCATCCAACAA
>CM071874.1:25972409-26025738 GCA_036759665.1 Gynandropsis gynandra
AAAATAAAATAAAAATAAAGCAAGAAGGACTCTAGGTTCGAATCTAAGACGCGTTGACAATAGTCCCCGGCAACGGCGCCAAAAACTTGATGCGTATCAGAGTTAAATATAACCTAATCTACCCGCAAGTGCACGGCACGTGTGTAGTATTTTAGGTGTCGATCCCACAGAGACTACGCAACACTACCTAAACCCGAACTACGAATCAAACTTGCTAACGAAAGAGTGGTGATGAAGAATGAAATACTGAAAGTAAACTAAACTTCTTGGGTTCTAACGATGAGACAAACGTCCTAGGAATCCGGTTTCACCACAAGACTACCGAAACCGGCGATCAACCTATCTATCATGCAATCCCAGTTAAAGCTATCTAAGGCGGACGATCCTAAGATGATATCTACCCTCTCTCAAGGCATAGACACGTGATCTAGACAAGCTCTGTGATTCGCCCGTTCACCCTCAACCGTTGTTACCCTACTTTCGTGGCCTAACCTCGGTTGTTCTAAACCTGACTTTCTAGAACTAGGATTCTCCTTTCGGTCCTTCTCCTAACCCCTAATACATGTATCTACGTGATCAGCGCAAACACAAGTAAATTTAAGCATTCAGATAGAGAATAGATAAACTAAAACGGGAAGATGTATTCAAAATAGATCAAAAGCGGTCTCGGGATAGCCAAGGGCTAATCCCTTCTCCTAGAACAAACAAACTACTCGCTCATGCGTCTGTAAAGAAACATAAACATAGTAGAAAGTCTAAGGAACATAAAAACCAAACAAAACCGAAGTGGTGGTGCTTGATCTCCAATGCTCCTCGCTTATCTCCTCGCAAGAATCTGCTCTATCTTTCGCTAAATTGTTCTCCTCTGTAAGCTTGCTGTAATGACGTCTTTTTGCCTCCTTTTAAGCCTCCTAAGTCGGTCCAATTGTTGCCTAAAATGCCCCACGAGTTCCCTTATGTCTTAAGTAAATTTAACTTAAGTTTTCAGCAGGTTCGGGCCACGACCCGCTCGGGTAGTGAGTGTGCCCGCTCGGGTGCGGCTAGGGCAACTCGTGCGCGTCTTGTGACTGGAATGATGCCCGATCGGGCATGGCATGTGTGCCCGCTCGGGAACAAGGCAAAATGGCAAGGGTTGTGCCCGACCGGGTGAGGCTTTTCCATGCTCAATCTCGTCCCGTTTATCCCGTGATGATCCCCGAAGTTGCTCCTTAGCTCCGTGCATGTTCCTTTAGCTCCAAAATGGTCCAAATACGCGTAAAAACCTGTAAGAACATCAAAAGCACGAAAGCAAGTAAAACGGATACGGAATCATACGTAGAACATCACATATGTATCAAAAACCTATCCTAAATCGTACAAGAAATACGTATGAAAACGAGATGATCACTACGCCAGGTCAATCAATTAGATCTAGGGATTAGGATAGCGGTCGTAATGCGTCTATGTATGTAAGATGCGCAATAGATATATTGGTATATGCATGCTAGATAGTGGACAAGTCTACGCCAGTCAGTTCCTATAGGAGAGCTTGAATTCCCTGAACTCGTGATAGTATCTAAGACCAATGATCTTGTTAGAACTTCGTTACATTGTCGTGCAACTCTCGATACCTATGGTGGTTAGTCTTTGAGTCATTCCTATCATTAGTTTAGTTTAGTTTGCATTTGCATTCCATTCCACTATTGATTTCACACGTCTTATTCATTAGTCTAATAGCTTTAGAGTTGCATCAATTCCTTGTGTTCGACCCTAGTTGCTACACGATCCGTATCCTTGCGGAAGCGTTAGTCTAGATAATTTATTACTTGATATAACGCACATTATCAAGATTTGGAAAACTCAAGAAAAGGCAACAACGAGAGGTGGCTGCTGTAACTAAAGAGGAGAGAGCTTTAGGGGCGAGGGGGCGAGAGAAATTAGAGAAAAAAGCACACGAGAGAGAAGAAGAAGGAGAGCCGAACGCACACACAAGGGCGAAGGACGGAGCGAGGAAGCCGGAGCGCGGAGGAGCTATTGAAGACGTCGGTATTGAATAGGGAGGGATCTCATTCTTTATCCATGTTGAATATAGTTATCTTTTGTGTTTCTTTTGCTGATTTCATGTCCGAGTAGGTCCATAGCCATAGGTTAGAGAGCTTGGCTGATATGTAGCGAAGTCTTGTTCTTAATGCTTGGTGGTTCTTAATGCTTTTGTTCTTGAACGCCACATGAATGAATGATTTTGGTATTTGATCGTTTTCAGATTGATTGGTTGTTCTTAATGCTTTCATTCTTGTACGCCACTTGAATGAATGATCGTAGAAGTTTAATGAATCTACGCCAGGGGATTAGACTTCGGAACTTAGCCATGACTTAGGATTAAGTCAGTTTAGAATCTAAGCCAGGTCGATCGATTGAAACTAGGAATTAGGATAGCGATCATAATGCGTCTAGTAGGTGAGATATGCAATTGGGAAATTGGTATACGCATGCTAGATAGTGGACAAGTCTACGCCAGTCAGTTCCTATATTAGAGCTTGAATTCCCTGAACTCGTGATAATATCTGAGACCATGATCTTGTTACAACTTTGTTGCGTCATTGTGCATCTCTCGAAACCTGTGGTGTCTAGTCTATTAAGTTTAATCCGTTAGTTAGTTAGATAGTTTATCTTCATTCGCATTCCATTTACCTATTGATTTTACACGTTCTATTCATTAGTTACTAGCTTTAGAGTTGCATCGATTCCTCGTGTTCGACCCTGGTACTATACAATCCGTATTCTTGCGGAAGCGTCAGTCTAGGTAATTATTACTTGAGATTAACCACATCATGCCGCTTGCGTTGCGTTTTTCTCTCGGATATTCCTTTCGCTTCCTTTTTCCTACTTGCGTTTGTCTCTCGTGGTGCACCACTTTTCTGCTTATTGTTTTTGTTTTACGTGATTAGACGACTACAACAATGAATTGTACGATGGTCTTTGAAATTCCATAACTTTGCGTAGGAAGCTCTGAATTACATGATTTTTTTCACATTTTATTCCTCTTTTCAAGATAAACGACGCTGCGGGTTGTTGAAGGCAGCCCGACCCCATTTCGAGCTCAAAATCCTTTATTTATGTTGATACATTGGATTTTTAGAGCGGGGAGATGCCATTTTCGAGTTTCTTAGGATACGAATGTCATTTCTTGTCAATACGCCGCTTGCTTGGCGTTTTTCTCTCGCATATTCCTCTCGTTTCCTATTTCCTATTTGCGTTTGTCTCTCGTGTTGCACCACTTTTCTGCTTATGGTTTTTGTTTTAACATGATTAGACGACTACAACAATGAATTGTACCACGGGCTTTGAAATACCATAACTTTGCGTAGGAAGCTCCTAATTACATGATTTTTAACATTCTATTCCTCTTTTCGAGATAAACGATGTCGCGGGTTGGTGAATGCAACCTGGCCCCTTTTTCGAGCTCAAAATCCTTTATTTAGGTCTATACGTTGGATTTTTAGAGCCGGGAGATGCCCTTTCCGAGTTTCTTAGGATACAAATGTCATTTCTTGTCAATACACCGCTTGCATTGCGTTTTTCTCTCAGATATTCCTCTCGTTTCCTATTTCCAATTTGCATTTTTATCTCGTGTTGCACCACTTTTCCGCTTATTGTTTTTGTTTTAACGTGATTAGACGACTACAACAATGAATTGTACGACGGGCTTTGAAATACCATAACTCTGTGTACAAAGCTCCGAATTACATGATTTTTTCACATTTTGTTCCTATTCTAGATATAAACGATGCTGCGGGTTGCTGAAGGCAGTACGACACCGTTTTTGAGCTCAAAATCCTTTATATAGTTCCATTTATTGGATTTTTAGAGCCGAGAGATGCCCTTTTTGAGTTTCTTAGGATACGGATATCATTTCTTGTCAATACGCCGCTTGCGTTGCGTTTTTCTCTCGGATATTCCTTTCACTTCCTATTTCCTATTTGCATTTGTCTCTCGTGTGGCGCCACTTTTCCGCTTATTGATTTTGTTTTAACGTGATTAGACGACTACAACAATGAATTGTACGACGGGCTTTGAAATACCATAACTCTGTGTACAAAGCTCCGAATTACATGATTTTTTCACATTTTTTACCTCTTTTCGAGATAAACGGTGACGCGGGTTGATGAAGGCAGCCCGACCCCGTTTTCGATCTCAAAAGCCTTTATTTAGGTCGATACATTGGACTTTTAGAGCCGGGAGATGTCCTTTTCGAGTTTCTTAGGATACGAATGTCATTTCTTGTCAATACGCTGCTTGCGTTGCGTTTTTCTCTCGGATATTCCTTTCGTTTCCTATTTCCTATTTGCGTGTGTCTCTCGTGTTGCACCACTTTTCCGCTTATTGTTTTTGTTTTAACGTGATTAGACGACTATAACAATGAATAGCACGACGGGCTTTGAAATACCATAACTTTGCTTAGGAAGCTCCGAATTACATGATTTTTTCACATTTTATTCCTCTTTTCGAGACAAACGATGCTGTGGGTTGCTAAAGGCAGCCCGACCCATTTTCGAGCTCAAAATTTTTTATTTAGTTCGACACGTTGCATTTTTAGAGCCGAGATATTCCCTTTTTGAGTTTCTTAGGATACGGATGTCATTTCTTGTCAATACGCCGCTTGCGTTGCGTTTTTATCTCGGATATTCCTTTCGCTTCCTATTTCCTATTTGCATTTGTCTTTCGTGTTGCACCACTTTTCCGCTTATTGTTTTTGTTTTAACGTGATTAGACGACTACAACAATGATTTGTACGACGGGCTTTGAAATACTATAACTCTGCGTAGGAAGCTCCGAATTACATGATTTTTTCACATTTTATTCCACTTTTCGAGATAAACGATGCTGTGGGTTGCTTAAGGCAGCCCTTCCCCGTTTTAGAGTTCAAAATCCTTTATTTAGGTCTATACGTTGGATTTTTAGAGCCGGGAGATGCCCTTTTCGAGTTTCTTAGGATACGAATGTCATTTCTTGTCAATACGCCGCTTGCGTTGCGTTTTTCTCTCGGATATTCCATTCGTTTCTATTTCCTATTTGCGTTCGTCTCTCGTGTTGCACTGCTTTTTCCACTTATTGTTTTTGTTTTAACGTTATTAGACGACTACAACAATGAATTGTACGACGGGCTTTGAAATACCATAACTTTGCGTAGGAAGCTCCGCATTACTTGATTTTTTCACATTTTATTCCCGTTTTGGAGATAAACGATGCCGCGTGTTTCTGAAGGCAGCCCGACCCCGTTTTCTAGTTCAAAAGCCTTTATTTAGGTCGATACATTGGATTTTTAGAGCCAGGAGATGCCCTTTTTGAGTTTCTTAGGATACGAATGTCATTTCTTGTCAATACTCCGCTTGCGTTGCGTTTTTCTCTCGGATATTCCTTTCGTTTCCTATTTCCTATTTCCGTTTATCTCTCGTGTTGTACCACTTTTCCGCTTATTGTTTTTGTTTTAACGTGATTAGACGACTACAACAATGAATTATACGACGGGCTTTGAAATACCAAAACTTTGCGTATGAAGCTCCGAATTGCATGATTTTTTCACATTTTATTCCTCTTTTCGTGATAAAAGATGCCGCGGGTTGCTGAAGGCAGCCCGACCCCGTATTCGAGCTCATAATCCTTTATTTAGGTCGATACGTTGGATTTTTAGAACCGGGAGATGCCCTTTCCGAGTTTCTTAGGATACGAATGTCATTTCTTGTCAATACGCCGCTTGCGTTGCGTTTGTCTCTCGGATAATCCTTTCGCCTCCTATTGTCTATTTGCATTTGTATCTCATGTTGCACCACTTTTCCGCTTATTGTTTTTGTTTTAACAAGATTAGACGACTACAACAATGAATTGTACGACGGGCTTCGAAAAAGACCATAACTCTGCGTAGGAAGCTCCGAATTACATGATGTTTTCACATTTTATTCTTCTTTTCAAAATAAATGATGCCGCGGGTTGCTGAAGTAAGCCCGACCCCGTTTTCGACTTTAAAATCCTTTATTTAGGTCGATTCGTTGAATTTTTAGAGCCAGGAGATGCCCTTTTCGAGTTTCATAGGATACGAATGTCATTTCTTGTCAATTTGCCGCTTGCATGGCGTTTTTCTCTCGGATATTCCTTTCGCTTCCTATTTCCTATTTGCCTTTGTCTCTCGTGTTGCACCACTTTTCTGGTTTTTGTTTTTGTTTTAACGTTATTAGTCGACTACAACAATGAATTGTACTACGGGCTTTGAAATACCATAACTCTGCGTACAAAGATTCGATTTACATGATTTTTTAACATTTTATTCCTCTTTTCGAGATAAACGATGCCACGGGTTGCTGATGGAAGCTCGACCCCGTTTTTGAGCTCAAAATCCTTTATTTAGGTAGATTCGTTGAAGTTTTAGAGCCGGGAGATGCCATTTTCGAGTTTCTTAGGATACGAATGTCATTTATTGGCAATACGCCGCTTGCGCATTTGTCTCTCGGATATTTCTTTCGCTTCCTATTTCCTATTTGCGTTTGTCTCTCGTGTTCCACCACTTTTCCGCTTTTTGTTTTTGTTTTAACGTGATTAGACGACTACAACAATGAATTGTACGACGGGCTTTGAAATACCATAACTCTGCGTAGGAAGCGCTCCGATACATGATTTTTTCACATTTTATTCCTCTTTTCGAGATAAACGATGTGGTGGGATGCTGAAGGCAGCCCGACCCCATTTTCGAACTCAAAATCCTTTATTTAGGTCGATACGTTGGATTTTTAGAGCCGGGAGGCGCCCTTTTCGAGTTTCTTAGGATACGAATATCACTTCTTGGCAATACGCCGCTTGCGTTGCATTTGTCTCTCGAATATTCCTTTTACTTCCTATTTCCTATTTGCGTTTGTCTTTCGTGTTGCACCACTTTTCCGCTTTTTGTTTTTACTTTAACGTGATTAGACGACTACAACAATGAATTGTACGACGAGCTTTGAAATACCACAACTCAGCATAGGAAGCTCCGAATTACATGATTTTTTCACATTTTATTCCTTTTTTTGAGATAAACAATGTCGTGCGATGCTGAAGGCAGCGCGACCCCGTTTTCGAGCTCAAAATCCATTAATTCGGTCGATACGTTGGATTTTTAGAGCGGGAGATGCCCTTTTCGAGTTTCTTAGGATAACAATGTCATTTCTTTTCAATACGCTGCTTGCGTTGCATTTTTCTTTTGGATATTCCTTTCGCTTCCTATTTCCTATTTTCGTTTGTCTCTTGTGTTGCACCACTTTTCCGCTTTTTGTTTTTGTTTTAAAGTTATTAGACGACTACAACAATGAATTGTACGACGGGCTTTGAAATACCATAACTTTGCGTAGGAAGCTCCGAATTACATGATTTTTTCACATTTTATTCCTCTTTTAAAGATAAACAATGCCGAGGGTTACTGCAGGCAGCCCAACCCCGTTTTCCAGCTCAAATTCCTTTATTTAGGTCGATACGTTGAATTTTTAGAGCCAGGAGATGCCCTTTTCTAGTTTCTTAGGATACGAATGTCATTTCTTGTCAATACGCCGCTTGTGTGGCTTTCTTCTCTCGGGTATTCGATTTGCTTCCTATTTCCTATTTGCATTTGTCTCTCGTGTTGCACCACTTTTCCGCTTATTATTTTTGTTTTAACGTGATTAGATGACTCCAACAATGAATTGTACGACACGCGTTGAAATACCATAAATCTGCGTAGGAAGCTCCGAATTACATGATTTTTTCACATTTTATTCCTCTATTCGAGATAAACGATGCCGCGGTCTGCTGAATGCAGCCCGACCCCGTTTTCGAGCTCAAAATCCTTTATTTAGGTCGATACGTTGGATTTTTAGACCAAGGAGATTCCCTTATCGAGTTTCTTAGGATACGAATGTCATTTCTTGTCAATTCGCCGCTTGCATGGCGTTTTTCTGTCGGATATTCCTTTCGCTTCCTATTTCCTATTTGCCTTTGTCTCTCGTGTTGCACACTTTTCCGCTTTTTCTTTTTGTTTTAACGTGATTAGACGACTACAAAAATGAATTGTACGATGGGCTTTGAAATACCATAACTCTGCGTAGGAAGCTCCGAATTACATGATTTTTTCACATTTTATTCTTTTTTTCGAGATAAACGATGTTGCGGGATGCTGAAGGCACCCCGACCCCACTTTCGAACTCAAAATCCTTTATTTAGGTCGATACTTTGGATTTTTAGAGCAGGGAGATGCCCTTTTCGAGTTTCTTAGGATACGAATGTCATTTCTTTGCAATACGCCGCTTGCGTTGCATTTGTCTCTCGAATATCCCTTTCGCTTCCTATTTCCTATTTGCGTTTGTCTTTCGTGCTGCACCACTTTTCCGCTTTTTGTTTTTGCTTTAACGTGATTAGACGACTACAACAATGAATTGTACGACAGGCTTTGAAATACCATAACTTTACGTAGGAAGCTCCGAATTACATGATTTTTTCACATTTTACTCTTCTTTTCGAGATAAACGATGCCGCGGGTTGCTAAAGGCAGCCCAACCCCATTTCTTAACTCAAAATCTTTTATTTAGGTCGATACGTAGCATTTTTAAAGCCGGGAGATACCCTTTTCGAGTATCTTAGGATACGAATGTCATTTCTTGGCAATACGCCGCTTGCGTTGCATTTGTCTCTCGGATATTCCTTTCGCTTCCTATTTCCTATTTGTGTTTGTCTCTCGTGTTGCACAACTTTTCCGCTTTTTGGTTTTATTTTAACGTGATTAGACGACTACAACAATGAATTGTACGACGGGCTTTGAAATACCATAACTCTGCATAGGAAGCTCTGAATTACATGATATTTTCACATTTTATTCCTCTTTTCGAGATAAACGATGTCGTGGGTTGCTGAAGGCAGCCCGACCCTGTTTTCGAGCTCAAAATCCTTTATTTCGGACGATACGTTGGATTTTTAGAGCCTGGAGATGCCTTTTTCGAGTTTCTTAGGATACGAATGTCATTTCTTGTCAATACGCCGCTTGCGTTGCGTTTTTCTCTCGGATATTCCTTTCGCTTCCTCTTTCCTATTTGCGTTTTTTTCTCGTGTTGCACCACTTTTCCGCTTTTTGTTTTTGTTTTAACGTGATGTACGACGGGCTTTGAAATACCATAACTTTGTGTAGGAAGCTCCGAATTACATGATTTTTTCACATTTTTTCCTCTTTTCAAGATAAACGATGTCGCGGGTTGCTCTAGGCAGTCCGACCCCATTTTCGAGCTCAAAATCCATTATTTAGGTCGATACGTTGGATTTTTAGAGCCTCGAGATGCCTTTTTCGAGTTTCTTAGGATACGAATGTCATTTCTTGTCAATACGCCGCTTGTGTAGCGTTTTTCTCTCGAATATTCCTTTCGCTTCCTCTTTCCTATTTGCGTTTGTCTCCCGTGTTGCACCACTTTTCCGCTTTTTGTTTTTGTTTTAACGTGATTAGACGACTACAACAATGAATTTTACGACGGGCTTTGAAATACCAGAACTTTACGTAGAAAGCTCCGAATTACTTGATTTTTACACATTTTATGCCACTTTCCGAGATAAACGATGCTGCAGTTTGCTGAAGGCAGTTCGACCCCGTGTTCGAGCTCAAAATCCTTTATTTAAGTCGATACGTTGGATATTTAGAGCCGGGAGATGCCCTTTTCGAGTTTCTTAGGATACGAATGTCATTTCTTGTCAATACGCCGCTTGCGTTGCATTTTTCTCTCGGATATTCCTTTCGCTTCCTCTTTCCTATTTGCGTTTGTCTCTCGTGTTGCACCACTTTTCCGCTGTTTGTTTTTGTTTCAACGTGATTAGACGACTACAACAATGAATTGTACGACGGGCTTTGAAATACCATAACTTTGCGTAGGAAGCTCCGAATTACATGATTTTTTCACATTTTATTCCTCTTTTCGAGATAAACGATGTTGCAGGTTGCTGAAGGCAGTCTGACCCCATTTTTAGGCTCAAAATCCTTTATTTAGGTCGATACGTTGGATTTTTAGAGCCGGGAGATGCCCTTTTCGAGTTTCTTAGGATACGAATGTCATTTCTTGTCAATAAACCGCTTGCTTTTCGTTTTTCTCTCGGATATTCCTTTCGCTTCCTATTTTCTATTTGCGTTTGTCTCTCGTGTTGCACCACTTTTCCGCTTATTGTTTTTGTTTTAACGTGATTAGAAGACTACAACAATGAATTGTACGACGGGTTTTGAAATACCATAACTTTGCGTTGGAAGCTCCGAATTATATGATTTTTTTAAATTTTATTCTCTTTTCGAGATAAACGATGCCGCGGGTTGCTGAAGGCAGCCTGACCCCGTTTTTGAGCTCAAAATCCTTTATTTAGGTCAATACGTTGGATTTTTAGAGCCGGGAGATGCCATTTTCAAGTTTCTTAGGATACAAATGTCATTTCTTGTCAATACGCCGCTTGCGTTGCGTTTTTCTCTCGGATATTCCTTTTGCTTCCTATTTCCTATTTGCGTTTGTCTCTCGTGTTGCACCATTTTTCCGGTTTTTGTTTCTGTTTTAACGTGATTAGACGACTATAACAATGAATTGTATGACGGGCTTTGAAATACCATAACTTTGTGTAGGAAGCTCCGAATTACATGATTTTTTCACATTTTATTCCTCTTTTCGAGATAAACGATCCCATTGATCATCTCGTTTTCATACGTATTTCTTGCACGATTTAGGAGACGTTTTTGATATATACTGATGTTTTACGTATGATTTCGTATCTGTTTTACTTGCTTTCGTGCTTTTCATGTTCTTACAGGTTTTTACGCGTATTTGGACCATTTTGGAGCTAAAGGAGCATGCACGAAGCTAAGGAGCAACTTCGGGGATCATCACGGGATAAACGGGACGAGATTGAGCATGGTCGTGGGGCAATTAGGGCAACAATTGGACCGACTTAGGAGGCTTAAAAGGAGGCAAAAAGACGTCATTACAGCAAGCTTACAGAGGAGAACAATTCAGTAGAAGATTAAGGATATTCTTGCGAGGAGATAAGCGAGGAGCATTGGAGATCAAGCAGCACCACTTCGGTTTTGTTTGGTTTTTATGTTCCTTAGACTTTCTACTATGTTTATGTTTCTTTACAGACGCATGAGCGAGTAGTTTGTTTGTTCTAGGAGAAGGGATTAGCCCTTGGCTATCCCGGAACCACTTTTGATCTATTTTGAATGCATCTTCCCGTTTTAGTTTATCTATTCTCTGTTTGAGTGCTTAAATCTACTTGTGTTTGCGCTGATCACGTAGATGCATGTGTTAGGGATTAGGAGAAGGACCGAAAGGAGAATTCTAGTCTTGGAAGGTCAGGTTTAGAACAACCGAGGTTAGGCCACGAAAGTAGGGTAACGACGGTTGAGGGTGAACGGGCGAATCACAGAGTTTATGGGTTTAGTTCATGGTGTCAGCCACGAAAGTAGGGGGCAGCTTGTCTAGATCACGTGTCTATGCCTTGAGAGAGGGTAGATATCATGTTAGGATCGTCCGCCTTAGATAGCTTTAATTGGGATTGCATGATAGATAGGTTGATCATTGGTTTTGGTAGTCTTGTGGTGAAACCGGATTCCTAGGACGTTTGTCTCATCGTTAGAACCCAAGTAGTTTAGTTACTTTCAGTATTTCATTCCTTATTCACCATTCTTTCGTTAGCAAGTTTGATTCGTAGTTCGGGTTTAGGTAGTGTTGCGTAGTCTCTGTGGGATCGACACCTAACATACTACACACGTGCCGTGCACTTGCGGGTAGATTAGGTTATTTAACTCTGATACGCATCACCCACAGGTTGCTGAATGCAGACCGATCCCGTTTTCGAGCTCAAATTCCTTTATTTAGGTCAATACGTTGGATTTTTAGAGCCGAGAGATGCCTTTTTCGAGTTTCTTATGATTCGAATGTCATTTCTAGTCAATATGCCGCTTGCGTTGCGTTTTTCTCTCGGATATTCCTTTCGCTTCCTATTTCCTATTTGCGTTTCTCTCTCGTGTTGCACCAATTTTCCGCTATTTGTTTTTGTTTTAACGTGATTAGACGACTACAACAATGAATTGTACGACGGGCTTTGAAATACCATAACTTTGCGTAGGAAGCTTTGAATTACATGATTTTTTCACATTTTATTCCTCTTTTGGAGATAAACGATGCCGTGGGTTCCTGAAGGCAGCCCGACCCCATTTTCGAGCTCAAAATCCTTTATTTAGGTCGATACGTTGGATTTTTAGAGCCGGGAGACGCCCTTTTCGAGTTTCTTAGGATACGAATGTCATTTCTTGTCAATACGCCGCTTGCGTAGCGTTTTTCTCTCGGATATTCCTTTCGCTTCCTATTTCCTATTTGCATTTGTCTCTCGTGTTGCACCACTTTTCCGCTTTTTGGTTTTAGGGAATTCATAATCCCAAAATCTTCAATGAATTCCTCAGCTAATTTCTCAAAGACATCGATGTGGAACACCGAATCGATCATGCATGGCTGCTTAAGTTGAACTCCACTTCCTCGTCTCCGAATTGAACTCCACTTCCTCGTCTCCAAATTTCAGTATGAGTCTTCCTTCAGGACAATGTATGATTGTCTTCGTTGTATTGAGAAACGGCATCCTGAGGATAATCTGAATCTTCTTGTCTTCCTCAATTTCTAAGAAAACAAAGTCGAACGGATCAAAGAACATCCTGACTTGTTATGGTACATCTTCCACCAAGTCCTCGGGGATTCTCACGCTGCGAGCAGCCATGGTGAGTGCCATTCATGTAGGCCGAAGATCCATTCTGTCCCTAAGATCCAATTTCTCGTATAGACTAAACGGTAGCACGCTAACACTTGTTCTTGTGAATAATAATTTCGAATTGTATTCCAATCAAAAGCCTTGAACGGCTATATGTACAAGAGGTTAAAGATTTAACCTAATTAGGGAATAGAAAATTACAATAATACCCTTAATACAATAAGATCCTAATATCCTTCATACGCCCCCGCAAGATGAATCATCCGAGGTGATTCCAATCTTGGATCATAGCTCGTGGAACTATAACCGCGCTAGAGGTTTGGTGAGGATGTCGCCGAGTTGGTCTTTGGAGTGCACGTGAGAGACTCGAAGAGTACCAGCTTCAATTTGGCCATGGAAAAAGAAGTAATCAAGTGCGAGGTACTATACGGGAGCGAAAAACCAGATTGGCGCTGAGATAAGTAGCTCCAATATTATCACAGTAAATAGTCGGAGCCGACGTGAGGGTAACACCAAGTTCCATGAGAAGATTGCCTAGCCAACAAATTTCGGCCGAGGTGTTGGCAACGGGCCGATATTCCGCCTCGGTGGATGATCGTGAGTGGCCATTTTGTTTCTTGGAGGACCACGATATCGGATGCTTGCGAAGATAAACAATGTATGCTCCCGTGGATTTGAAGTCAGAGGAGTCTCCAGCCCAATCCGCATCGCTGAAAGCATGAAGAGACAAAGTGTTTTGAGCTGCAAGAAAGATACCTTGTGCACGAGAGCCAGTAAGATAACGAAGCATACGTTTGGCGCATAGCCAATGCTCTTCCGTGGGTTGATGCATGAACTGAGACAATTTGTTGACAGCATAGCTCACGTCCGGACGCGTGAGGGCAAGATATTGTAGGCTCCCAATCACTTGTCGGAATTCGATTGGGTCTGAAAGAGGTGAGCCCGAGGAAATGGTGAGCCGTGAGGTCGATGGCAATGGTGTAGAACCGAGACGCCAACAAAGTGATGAAGTTCTGAATGTGAGTGGAGGAAGAGCCCGTGATGATCATATCATCGAAGTGAACGATTTGGTAAGGAGAGCGAAAAAGAATCCGTATGAGTGATGGGTTGTCTGGAGCCATCGGCTATGGTGACTTCCTCGCCTCCTTGATATGGACTGTGGAGTGACAGATTCTGCAGGTCGGATGTAATGTGATGCGAGGCACCACTGTCAAGAAGCCAACTCGAGGTATCATATGTAGGATACGTAGCAACGTGAGCAGCAGGCGGCCATGGACGTTGGGGGTGTCCACCGGTGTTGAATCGGATCTGAGGATGAGTTCATGGATATGAGGCGGTATTGGTTGCAGAACTTCGCACTGTGTCCTTGAGTTCCGCAAGCTTGACATCGGCCTCGGTAACCTCCCGTGGAGCTCCTGTTATTTTTGCGACTCCATTGAGAATTAGGGTTTCGTGGTTTAGGACGGGCAGCGGCAAGGTGAACCGTGACGGGTAGGGCAGTGGCTGGCGGAGGGAGTTCCACGGCAAGTTTCACCTCATGATTGAGGAGATTTTCGTGCAGCTCTTCAATAGAAATTGCGGTGTCTTTTGCATTGATCACATCAGCAACAGGTTTGTACTCCTCCGGCAGTCCATCAAGGATGGCTTCAAGAACATCCTCGTGATCCATTGGTTTCCCAAGGAGTAAGAGTTCGTCCGTTTTGGTGGTGATGAACCGAAGGTATTCTTCCACCGATTGAGATCCTTTGACACAACGTTTGATTTATCTCGTAGCTATTTGACATGACCACGAGAGGCTTTGCCATAGATGTTGGCTAGGGTTCGCCAAGCTTTTCGAACGGAAATGGCTCGAGCGATGACCGGTTGGAGCGGGAGGGAGAGTGCGCCGAGCAAGGAGCTGAAGAGCAATTTGTCCTGGTGTTTCCACGGGCGGAAGGTAGGATTGAATTGTTGAATTCCATCGATTTCAATCGTGGCTGGCGGCACAACGGAGTCTTCGGTGATGAAGCACTCGAGATTGTAGCCTTCGAGGAGGAAACGGATCTGGACGCTCCAAGTGAGGTAATTCGTCGGTGTGAGTTTTGTAATGCTTGACATGTTACAAGAGAAGAGGAGTTTCTGTGGCTGTTGCGGATCGAACATGCTTACAGACTCGATGCGATTCGACGATTCCGGGATGTGTGACATGGATGCAGGACGCGGCGCGGTAATTCAGCGAACGGTTGATGCAGGATGCGACGCGGTAATTCAGCGAACGGTTGAGGCAGCTGCGTGCGGGCGATGGCTGGATCGACGGGGCAAGGCGGGTCGATGTGATTCCGTGCTGGTGAGGTAACGGAACGGGAGTTGAACCGAGGGTGTGAGACGTTGGAGCAGCGGCTGGGCCGAAGGGGGGTCGGCGGGCCGGACCGGAGGGGAGGGTTACATGTGAGACGATTTCAGCTCTGATACCATGTGAATAATAATTTCGAATTGTATTCCAATCAAAAGCCTTGAACGGCTATATGTACAAGAGGTTAAAGATTTAACCTAATTAGGGAATAGAAAATTACAATAATACCCTTAATACAATAATATCCTAATATCCTTCATAGTTCTGACATCGATAAGTGCATGGTTAATCTCATAATCACCTCTTTTAAAAGAGATTACGAATATATCTGGATCGTGCATCTTCTTTGGTAAGTTTGGTTGCAGCATTCAATGTGTCACCATCACGGTCTCCATCTCCACGTCTCACTTGTTCACAAGCACATCCTTCAAGAACTTAGCGTATAATGGCATCTTCTTCAACGCTTTGTAGAATGGAATGGTGATGTGCATCTTCTTTTCCATTTCAGCAAAGTTTGCGAATTGGGCATCATCATTCTTCTTGTGTTAACGTTGTGGAAACGGCAAAGGAGACAACCTTTGATCAGGTTTTACGTATTTTGGCTCCTCATCTTCCTTGGGTTTCTTCTCGTGCTTGTCAATGTCACAAACCTTTTCCGCTTCTGTAATAGACGTTTCACCCTTTTCAAATATTGAAGGAGTGGGCTGATCTATCGTTTTCTAATGTTGACGTTGTGGAAACGGCAAAGGAGGCGGTCTCAAGGCTGGTTTTACGTACTTTGGCTCCTCTTCCTCCTCGGGCTTCTCTTTAAGCTCATTAATAGCATTCTCCGCTGATGTGATAGATACTTCACCCCTTTCAAACGTCGAAGAAGCAGCCTTATTCATCGTCTTACCACTCCTTAGATAAATGGCATTGACGTGCTCACGGGGATTCGCTTCAGGTCTCCCTAGTAGAATTCCTTGCGGATCTGCTGCTTCTTGAGCTAATTGTGTGACTTGTGTCTCCAAGTGTCTAAGATGAGTTTGAAAGACCTCTATCTGCTTCTTAGTACTCTCTTACTCCGCTTTCACTTCAATCAATAGATTGTTAGAATTTTGATGCGCTTCCATCAATATGTTGCTTTAATTTTATTGTACTTGGAGGAGACGGGCGAATATGGTGTTGATGTCTGGGGCTGCTTCAGATTGGTTCGGCGGTGGTGAATATGGTTGATACCCTTGATTTTGAGGCTGCATTCCCGGTTGGAAGCTCTTATTTCGTTGCATCACCCTTGGCTGAAAATATCCCGATAGATGTTGTGGATTCAACGCACCATCGGAGATCCTATATGAGAAGTTTGGGTGATCTCTCAATCCAAATTTGTATGTGTTCCCCAAAGGCTTATTGTAACTCTCCTAGTTCACTTTCTCATATCCTCAAACTTCTTGTTCCCATGATTGCTCTAAGTAATGCAGACGATGTGATTCAGAAAATAGATGGTAAATCTCCGCGACTTGATCGTTTATTTCAGTTAAATCGGCGTGTAAAGAATGTACCTCATTCATATGGGCCACCTTTGCTGGAATATTGCGGCTGTATTCTCTAGTGGCGTTGCTTCCTTCGTCGTCCATTCGTTCGATCAAGTTCTCGATCTGTGGAAACATGAGCTTACTGAAGGAACCTCTAGTTGCGGCTATTATCAATATCCTCATGTTGTCCATGATTCCTTGTAACAAATTGTGTATGAGGTAGCTTTGATCTATGCCGGGGATATGGGCAAAGGCATTCTTAGCCTTTAAATCATTCCTACGCGTCATATAATCTCTCGGCTGCCCCTTGCATGAATGTGTTAATCTGATTTTTGGTGAGTTGAGTTTTACTCTAAGGGAAGAATCATGTCGTGAATTTCTCCTCCAATTGTTCCCATGACCATATAGAGTTGGCGGTTGAGAGTACAACCAATCTTGCGCTTTATCTTTTACGAAGAACGGGAAGGCAGCTAGAATGACATCTTCATCTAAAACTCCTTCTCCAACTTATGTAGTTTGGCAAAGCATCTTGAAATCAGTGAGATGATGAGTCATATCCTTAGTGGGTCTCTCTCTGAATGTTGCATTGCTTAGCATTTGAATTAATGCTGGTTGTAGTTCGATGCGAGCGTTACTACTAATGCATAACAAGAGTTGAGTCTGCCTAGGAGTCGTGTATAATCCATACGTCAATGCAGCTTGCATTGGTAGCGCATTTAAGCTGCGACATTCTGCCATTTGTTCTTCTTCGCTCTCGCGTAATAAAGTACCTCACGCAATAAAACACAAGAATCGGTTAAGCTCCGAGAGGTAAACAATTTGACTAAAAAAGAAAAGAAATCAAAAAAAATACGAAACAACTAAAGACTCCAGAAAGGACTATGTCCTAATTCAAAAATTGTAACACATTTGAACCAAATGTGGTTATCGTTTTGCGGTGAGGTGGATACCATGTCATCGTTAACATGGCTTCACCGGAATTGAGCAAAAATTGAATTTTTAATGTATAAGAAAATTCTAATTTTTTTTAATAGAATTGATAAATAATGCAAAACATTAGATTTGTAGATAAAAGAGTATCAAATTTAAATACTTCTCATAAAAAACATAACATATTGAATTTTTAGAATAAACGTAGATTTTAATTAAAAACGGTAACAAAGTTGAACCAAAATACTGCTATTTTTTGGGGTGAGGTGGATACCACATCATCGTTGATATGACTGCACCAAAATTGAGAAAAAAATCAACTTTTAATGTATAAAAAAATTCTAAAAAATATTAATAAAGATTTGATAAATTTATGTATTTAAAAATACACAACATTAGATGTATAGATTAAAAAGTGAAAAAAGTTTAAATAATATCCATAAAAACTTAACATATTAAATTTGTAGAATAAACGCAGAATTTAGTTAAAAACGATAACAAAATTGAACCAAAATGTGGTTATCTTTAAGTGTAGTTGTTGTCGTGTCATCGTTGATGTGGCTTCACCAGAATTGAGCAAAATCAACTTTTAATGTAAAAGATTTTTAAATTTTTGGACGAGTTATGTAAGAAAATCAAATTACACTTTTTGCCTATATTCACCAAGCTGATTTATCTATCATATACACAATACACAGTCGTTTTAGAGATTATTTCTAAATTATCATTACATTGGAATCATAAATATATATATGTTGGATATAGAAATTAAATAATATTGTATTTTATTATTAATATTAGTTCAAATTATATACATTATCCATTTCTCCTTTATTTTATATTTTAATAAATATTAATAACATTTAGAGTTTGTTGTTTTAATTTGTATTTTGTAAAATCGAATCAAATCAATTAGTGTTTTTTTTTACTGGTGAGCAGAGTACTTTGTGCGAAGAATTATGTTTTGTTGTTGTTTTCAAGGTCACTTTGTTGTAGGAGGTGGTCACGATTGGTAGATTTTGCAGAGAAGAATTTTGATTTGTGCGACGAAGATTGTGGTGATTCTACAGTGACGTAGAAGTCTATTTCTCTAGCGTTGTTCAATGCCATATCATCTCACCTTACGATCTTTCCACTAATGACAATCTGGGATGTTAGATTTCTTAAGTAATGCTTAATGATCACAACTAGGTTGATTGGGCTTGAGATTTATGAACTGCTTTATGTGTTCGAAAAAATTTGGATTTATGGATGGGATTATACCTGCTGAAAAATCGAATAATTTAGAGGATTAGTGGTGAATATTTGTCTACTTGTCTCGTGGATACATAACACCATGACTCCGACTTTATGAACTATTTTGTATCACATTGAACTGGAAAAGTAACTTTGTGAAACTTTGTTGAATCGGGAACAAAAGCCTAGTTTTGCTAAAAAATACCTTTAGATATCGAATAGTCTAGTAGTTGTGCATGAATCCATGGCCTATAGTTGTATTCCGCCCCCTAGGTTTCAGCCCCAAGTACTTTTATCTCTGTGTATACCGTTCATTCTTTGATTTGCTTCTCTATTGTTATAATTCCACGTGCTTACACTTTGCTGTCAATAGAATAAGTTTCTAACTATTTCAGTCTTACATTGACATGAGTGCATCGATCTTGATGGTTCGTTTCTAAGTGGTGGGTTGAGGCCGTGTTTCTACGTCCTAAGGGTAAGAGTTGATGCGTAAGCACAATAGTTTGGTCTAAAGAGAAAAAATTCTTCAATGACGCAACCTCTGTTAAAAGAATTGGACCAAGGAGTCTAACAAAGAGTTATTTTAGGCCTAATACCTACCTAAGGGCTCGGTCCATTATTTCTCTAAGGGAAGTTTCAAATCGGAAAACCAGATCATTCCCTTGCCTATTTTACAAGATCTTCATATCATTTTCTTACCTATTCTATAAGATCTTCATATCATTTCGTTGCCTATTCTACAAGATCTTCATTATTTTCTTTTTCTTTGATTTGTATAGTTTCCTTTTTCGTTCTTTACTTTTTTATTCATTTTTCTATATATAAGAATGTGTATTCCATGTACAAAAAACAACATCAAGAGAATACAATTCTCCTTTTCGCTCATTAATATGCCTTTTCTAGTCTCTCGTTCATAAAATTCTATATGGTATCAGAGCACTAATCCAGTGTTTCTTCCGCAAATTAGTTTTTTATCTCTTTTCTTTCGTTTCTCATCATGGATTCCAACAAAAGGATTCCTATTCTCCTAATGGTGACAACTACAGCCTTTGGTAAAAAATTGTGGAGGCAAATCAATGAAGTTGTTGGTCTGTGGAACCACATTGAGCCATCCCATGCTGCAAGTGATTCGAATCCACAACAGGGGGAACAAAGTGGGCTGAAAATGAATCCACAACTTTGGTTCTCCTCTATAATTTGTTGGAGGTGCCACTTCTCAAAGCATACGGTCATATCAAGAAACCGAATGCTCTATGGGATGAACTCACAGCCGTCTACGGCCATGTCTCCAACAAAAATCGAATCTTTGAAATTTTCAAGAATCTCCACACGATTCGGCAATATAGGCAGCCTTTCAGCGAGGTTAGTGACAATTTTAAGGATATGTGGGCTGAGCTTGAAGATCTCAGGCCAGAAACAACAGATCCGAAAGAGATTTCTGAGCGCAACAACCAAGACGAAGTGTTTTGTCTCCTCTCGGCGCTAGATCCATCCTAACAAGATCTAATCTCGCAAGTTCTAAGGCAAACGGAGTTCCCGAGCCTTAATGATGTGTATCTTCTCATCAAAAAGGAGGAAGGCACGAATCGCTTGTTTAAAGGTACCCAGATCTCACCCACTTAAGCAAGGGTAACATCGGTTCCGCATCTTCTTCTTGCAAGATATATTATTGTGATCATTGCAGGAAACAAGGTCATTTGAAGGATCGTTGCTGGATTTTACATCCACACCTCAAACGCAAGTGAGAAACCTTCAATTCTTCTCGTGAATCTGGCCGACAAGCTGCTCATCAAGCCTCGGAGCAGCAATACGTGACCATGGAAGCTCTCACGCAGCTCCTTCACAAAATGACTCACGAAAAACCCAAAGACGGTAACATGTCCTTTATTTCGAAATTAAAACATCATATTATTATAGATACAGGCGCTAACAAATCACATGATTAAAGATAGAGATCTGTTTCACACTATTTCTAAGTCTTTCGGCCATGTTACGATAGGTGATGGAGAAGACATTCCTATTAAAGGCTCGGTGACCTAAAACTTTTAAAAAAAGAATCTACGGCTCTTTATGTTCCGGATTTCTCTAACAACTTACTTTCAATTTATAAACTTGCTAAAGATTATAATTGTTTTGTTTTCTTCGATGCTAATTGTTTTTGGCTTCAGGATATTGAGACAAAGCAACTCAATGGAGGAGGAAGCTTAAAGAACGGTCTTTATGTTTTAGAAGAGCTTCAAGGAGCCTCTTTTTCTGCGTTTACTACTTTCAGTTTTAGTAAAACCGATGTTTCTTCTCGTGTGTGGCAAGCAAGACTAGGACATCCTCATCATAAAGCGCTTAATCTTGTGTTTCCTAACATTAAAGTAGATGACTCGTTATGTGAAGCTTGTACTCTAGGAAAGCATTGTCGTAATCTTTTTCCTATTTCTACTACTAGCTATAATAAACCGTTTGATCTTATTCACTCCGATGTGTGGACCGCTCCTCATCACTCTTGTGATAACAAGAAATATGTCCTGACTTTTATAGATGAAAAATCTAAGTTTACTTGGATTTTATCTTCTTGATTCAAAGAACATGGTTTATGACTGCTTCATTCAATTTTACAGGCACGTTGAGACTCAATATGAAACTAAAATCAAATGCTTACGATCTGATAATGGAGGCGAGTACTTAAACCACAAGTTCAAACAATTTCTTAATGAGAAGGGCATCGTACACCAAACTTCATGTGCATACACGCCTCAACAAAACGGCGTTGCTGAAAGGAAGAACCGCCACCTTATGGAGGTCTCACGCACTATAATGTTTCATAGAAACATCCCAAAAACGTTTTAGGGAGATGTTGTCATTACGGCATGCCATCTTATCAATCGAACTCCCACAAGGTGCTTGCAAGACCAATCTCCATATGAGGTACTCAATGGCTCCAAACCTGATCTAGAACATCTTCGAGTTTTCGGTTGCGTTTGCTATGTCTTTCTTGAAGATAATCTTCGAATCAAGCTTGAACCAAGGAGCACGAAGCGTATATTCATCGGGTACAGCACTACTCAGAAAGGATACAAGTGTTACAGCCCTTCAACTCAATGAGTGCATGTCTCTAGAGATGTCAAGTTCGATGAATCAATCGGATACTTCGACAAACGAAATTGGGAAGAATTAGAAAACATCTCGGTCTCATATGATCTTAACTCTACTATGTGTCATATTATCTATAACATTAGAAATCAAGGTGTGTCTATTAGTACAGGCTCATCCTCGGAAGAAACCACCGAGAAGATCGTGGAAACACCAACCAAGGAGATCGTGGAACCCTCCACAGAAGAGATCATTGATCAGCCTATTAAAACCGAAGGAGTAGAAGGTGAATCCATCCAACTTAGGGAACCCATCGAGGACGAGCCTACGGAAATCAATGAAGAAACACCTCACGATGATACTCAAACCACTGACGGGGACATCATTGGTCATGCAGCCTCCAATGATGCTCATACTAACGTTTCACATGCAGATCTCAATGAACCTACAACAACGTAGGACGTCATCGAACAAGAGCAATATTTAGTTGTCCTTCCTCGGAGAAGCACTCGACTTAGGACTAAACGTGGTTTCTTTAACGGTTTAGCAGTTGCTTATCCTATTCAACGTTATTGTGATACGTCTAACTTACCTACTCATCATCAAGTTTTTCTAAGTAAGATTGACTAGGAACGAGAACCTCACAGCTTTGAAGAGGCGAAATAACACAAACCTTAACACGATGCAATTATGGAGGAAATCTAAGCCCTCGAAAGAAACAATACATAGGATCTTGTTGAGCTACGACAAAAAAAAACTATAGGCTGTCATTGGATATACAAGCTCAAATACAATAGTGATGGTTCCATTGAACGATACAATGCTTGACTCATAGCCAAAGGATTCATGCAGACCTATGGAGACAATTACACTGAGACTTTCGCCCCAGTAGCGAAACTCCACACAGTAAGAATCTTATTGTCTCTTTCAATTAACTGTAAATGGAATCTTTGGCAATGGACGTCAAAATGCCTTTCTCCAAGGTGATTTAGACGAAGAGGTATACATGAAACCTCCACGTGGCTACTTGGTGGAACCAGGCCAGGTGTGTAAGCTCCGGAAGGCAATCTATGGCCTCAAACAGTCTCCACGAGCCTGGTATCACAAACTTCATGATGCCCTCATTCTACATGGATTTCAAATGAGTGAGGCAAATCATTCCCTATTTTCAATTCAGGGGGAAACAGGTACCACTGTTCTGCTTGTCTATGTTGATGACATAATCATAACAGGTGATAATCAAATTGGAATTGAAAACGTGAAAGATTTTCTAAAAAGAACCTTTCATATTAAAGATTTGGTTGAATTAAAATATTTTCTAGGAATAGAAGTTTCTCTTACCAGTGACGGTCTATTCTTGTCCCAAAGAAAGTATACACTTGATCTTTTAAGTGAGACAGGTAAATAAGGAGCTAAACCAGCCAAGACGCCAATAGAAGAGAAGTTTAAGGATCATCAAGAAGGGGATCTGATCGTCCCAATACCATAAAATCGTTAGAAAGCTCATCTATCTAACCATCACACGACCAGACCTCAGCTTTGCCGTAGGACAAGTCAGTCAACACATGCATGCTCCACGAAAGCAACACTAGCATATGGTCAAAAGAATCCTACACTACCTGAAAGGGTCCCTTGGAAAAGGAATCTGGATGGAATGAAACAACGACACCACTATTGTAGGCTACTGTGACGCTAACTGGGCAGGAGACCAGACTGATCACAAGTCAACAACCGAGTATTGAACTTTTTTTGGGGGAAATCTTGTCACTTGGAAAAGCAAGAAGCAAAATGTAGTAGCTCGCTCCAGCGCAGAGGCAGAGTATAGAAGCATGGCTAACACAACCTGTGAATTGATGTGGGTCAGAGCTATTCTTCAAGACCTTGGGATCAAGAACTCTGACCCAATCTCCCTTCACTGCGACAATCAGGTCGCCATTCACATAGCCAAGAACTCTATATTTCATGAAAGGACGAAACACATAGAAGTAGACTATCACTTCATAAGCGAGAAGATCAAACTAAGCATCATTGCCACAACCTACACAAGAAGCTCATATCAACTTGCTGATATATTCACAAAAGTCACAAATTCGAAAGTCAACAAAAGTCTTCAACAGAGAATCGGATTTTTGGATTTATACAAACCACTAAATGTGTCAAGTTCGACCAAGTCTATAAACAACACCAAGTGATGGTACTCTTTTTCCGTCATCATGCTTTTGTCCCACTGGATTTTACATGATAAGGTTTTAACGAGGCTTGATGGTACATCTCTAACCTCGTCGAACTTGAGGGGGAATGTTAAACGAATTGGGCCAAGGACTCCAAAAAGGAGTTATTTTAGGCCTAAAACCCTACCTAAGGGCTCGGTCCATGATTTCTCTAAGGAAAGATTCAAATCGAAAACCAGATCATTCCCTCTCCTATTCTACAAGATCTCCATATCATTCCCTTACCTATTCTACAAGATCTTCATATCATTTTGTTGCCTATTCTACAAGATCTTCATATCATTTTGTTGCCTATTCTACAAGATCTTCATTATTTTCTTTTTCCTTGATTTGTATAGTTTCCTTTTTCGTTCTTTACTTTTTTGCTTCATTTTTCTGTATATATGAATGTGTATTCCATGTACAAAGAACAACATCAAGAGAATACAATTCTTTTTTTCTCTCGTTAATCTCCCTTTCCTAATCTCTAGTTCATAAAATTCTATAACCTCTTCACTCCACTAAGGTTACAAGACCTTATGAGTGTGCCAATCGGCAACCAGTGTCTACATAGAAGGCTATCCTCTTCAACTCTGACGTCCTAGAAACCGAGCGCGAATTTTCAAAGAAAAATATGAAATGGAAACTGAAAAAGAAGAAAACAGAAAAGAAGAAGAAAATGAGCGTCTTTAAGAATGGTATCTCACATAGGAATAAGAGAATTGGTGTGGAGATCGCTTGGATGTCGTCTAGGGGTTAGTGAAATGAACTTGGATTATGTGTAGGATTGCATGGCTCGTAGCTTTCCCTTGATAAAAGTCTGAACTAAGTATGCTTAGGTCTATGTTCATGTGACGCGTTGTTGTGCATGATGGCTAATTTTTCAAAATGCTTGTGCTAGTATCCGGCTGTTGTCTAACTCTCATTGTGCTTAATTTTAGGTTTTTTCGAGGACGAGCAAAGGTTCGATCTAGAAGAGTTTGATAACGTCTAATTTGTTCAAGTATTTTCATCTATTTCTATAGTTATTTTTATTATAATTTTGGATTTAACCGAACTATTAAGTACAATTTAGTCTTCTTTTAGCGTTTTCTCGTGTTTTGTAGGAAATGAAGATATCAGGATACAAACACGAGCAAATATCGCAAAACCAAGCAAAACCACTTTCGGTTCAGCTATATACAGTCAGCACTCAAGACTCCTTTGGTCTACAGCAATGGAAACACATGGTTGGCACACAAAAACGGAAACATACACACGGCCACAAGAAATGGAAACAACAGTTGTTGCTCACAAGAAATGGAAACATGATTTGCTGCAGAAAAGAAATGGAAACTCGGTCTGGAAGAAGATTGGAAACACATTTCCGCCTACAAGAAAAGGAAACCAAGCCGCATGCTGTACAATAATGAAAACACACATGTCGTTGCACAAAATGGAAACCAGAAAATAGAAACAGACTACGGTTAAAGAAAATGGAAACAGAGAAAAAGGAAACGAGTAGAGAAGAGGAAAATCAGCAAGAAAAGGAAAGGAGGAGAGCTTAGATTCGGCCAAGAGGAGTTTGGACAGACACACGGGAGGCTGGAAGAGGACGATTTGGAGCTGAAAAAGAGAAGGGAAGATATGTTTTTTTGTTTTGTTTTATGTTAAGAGAGTAGTTCCGTAGCCACGGGATAGAGTCTTGCCAATATGTAAAGAACGCTTTTGCTTAATGCTTGGTGGTTTTTAATGCTTTTGTTCTTGTATGCCACTTGAATGAATAATTATAGTATTTGATCATTTTCAGATTGATTGGTTGTCCTTAATGTTTTCGTTCTTGTACGCCACTTGAATGAATGATTACAAAAATCTGATTGCATTGGGAGATGGATTAGATTTTAGAACCTAGCGATGATTTGGAGTCTTAATCGATTTAGAATCTACGCCAGGTCGGTCCATTGAACTCGAGAATTGGGATAGCGGTCTTAATGTGTTTAGTAGGTTGAGATTACACAATCGGGACATTGGTCGTACGCATGCTAGATAGTGGGATAAGTCTACGCCCGTCAGTCCCTAGGATAGAGCTTGAATTCCCTGAACCCATGATAATATCTAAGACCGTGATCTTTGTTAACACTTCATTGCATTATTGTGCATTGCTCGAAACCTATGGTGTTTAGTTTATTGAATTTATCTTGTTAGTTAGTTTAGTCTTTACTTTGCATTCCAATCACTTGATTTATTATTCGTTCTATTCATTAGTTTAATAACATTATTGTTGCATCGGCTCCCTAGTAATCGACCCTAGTACTACATTATCCGTATTCTTGCGGAAACGTTAGTCTAGGTATTTATTACTTGAGATTAACCATATCAACTACAACAAGTTGAATCGTCTGTGGGAGGAACTTGCATTGTATGACTCGATACCAATATGTGAGTATGATGATTGTACATGTGGATGATGTACTTGTAATCTTCGTGCAAAGTTGGAGAAAATGTGAAGAGGACAAAGTCTACATTTTTTTACTCAATTTAGATGACACTCTATGGAAAGGTTCATTCGAACCTCCTCGCTCGAGATCCTTTACCCAACCTTAACAAGTATACTCCACAGTACTTGAGGATGCAGCTTCCAAATCTGATTCATTATCTGAGGAAGATCATGCTAAAGTTATGGCTTTTGCGATAAATTTAGAGTCCAAATCTCGAAGTCATACGGAACCTCGGGATTCTAGTTTGGTGTGTACACATTGCGGACATACTGGACATCTTGTTGATCACTGCTTTCAACTCAACAATTATCCGTATTGGTGCCAGGATCCTGGTACGGGTGCTATAGGTTATCTTGATTTTCTTATCAACATTATAGAGACGGAGACATGTTACATTGGACTTCCTAATGGAAGATCCACGGTGTCACATATGAAAGGCACTATATCACTTGATGTCAATTTTTTTATTCAAAATGTGTTTTATGTCCCTGATTTGCGATTCCATTTGATCTCGTTGTCACAACTTTTGCCAGATATGTCATATGTTGTTCAGTTCAAAAACAAAAATTGTCTTATTCATGACCGCACTACGAGGATGTTGATTAGAGCGGGTGAACAACAAGAAGGGTTCTATTACTTCAAAAGGTGAAATGTTTGTGGCTTCAGATTGTAAATGTTCTTGGACCGGTTTGTGGCATGCACGGTGGGATATTCCTCGTATATTGTTTTCGTCGAGAATCATTATGTAGGTTTTTTTGTACTTGATAAAAATACAACTACTTGTGAGATATTTTTACATATAAAACAAACGCATGCTTCATTTCCTACAAGTATTAATGAAACTGTTCAGTCCTTTTAAGTGGTTCACTGTGATGTTTGGGGTTCGTATCGCACTTCCGCATATTCCGGAGCAAATTATTTTCTCACAATTGTTGATGATTTCTCATGTGGTTAATCTCAAGTAAAAATTACCTAGACTAACACTACCGCAAGAATACGGATCGTGTATTACTAGGGTCGAACACTAGGGAATCGATGCAACTATAAAGCTAGTTAACTAATGAGTAGGACATGTAAAATCAATAAGTGTTTGGAATACGAATAAAGATAAACTAACAAATTAGCGGAATAAATTCAATTAACTAAACATCATAGGTTTTGAGAGATGCACAATAATGCAATGAAGTGCTAACAAGATCATGGTTATAGATATAATTAAGTATTCAGGAAATTCAAGCTCTTTTCTAGGGAATGACTCTCCCGATGCCTAAACCCACTGCCTAGCATGCATACTACCAGTCTCCCAACTGAACTAACCTACTAGATGCATTAAGATCGTTATCCTAATTTCTATGTTCAATTAACCGACTGGCGAAGGTTCTAAATCAATTGAGACTTCAAATCATGGCTATGTTCCAAAATCTAATTCATCTCCCAATGCAATCGGACTTTTATAATCATTCATTCAAGCTACCAACAAGAATAAAAGCATTAGAAACAGCTAATCAATCCGAAAGCGATCGAATATTATAACCAAGCATCAAGCATACAACTTCATTACAGATCGGGAAATCTCTAATCCGTGGCTATGGAACTACGCGGACATGGACTTAGAAAACAAAACACGACAGAAAACTATTGTCAACATAGATTAAGAATGAGATTCCTCCCTATCCTAATATCGTAGTCTTCACTCCTCTGCGTCCCAAATTTGTCGCCCCATCTCCCGCCTTCTGGCGTACTGCTCTCTCTCTTGTTCTCTCGTGTGTGTTGCGTGGTATGTGGTGTTCTGTCTGAAACTGAGCTTGTCCTCTTGACCCCTTCTTCCTCTTTCCTTTCTTTCCTTTTCTCCTTCTTTCCTCTTTGGCCGAATCTTAGCTCTCCAGCCCTTTCCTGTTCGTCCTCCTTTCCTCTTCACTACTCGTTTCTTTTTTCTCGGTTTCCATTTTCTTCAGCAGCTTGTGTTGCCTTTTCCTCTTGTGCAGCAACGGTTTCCTTTTCTTTTCTATCCTTTTCTCTTTGGTTGGCTGCCTTCTTTCTCTTTTCCATGCGTTTCCATTTACTATTCCAGCAGCCATTTCCATTTTCTATCTCCAACGGTTACATTTTCCAATTCTTGTGTAGGTGGTTGTCTTTCCATTTTTTGTATAGACGGTTGGAAGTTTACATTTTGTTCCAGCAACTTGCTTCTATTTTATGTAAACCATGTTTTTTTTTCATGTTCCAATCGTGCTCTTCTTATTTTTGTTCCAAAAACCGAAAGTTTCCATTCTTTTGAGCCGCGGTCTAAGTTTCCAGTTTTGTGAGCCGACTATTTGTTTTTTCTTTTGACCATGTTCATTCTTTGTAATCCAGCCATCCTTGCTTCCATTTTCCTTATTTGATTCAAGATACTTGGATGCTAACCATGTATAGTTGATATGGGAGTGGTTCTTGCTTCATTTTCTCATTTTTGTACCCCGATATTTCATTTTCTGCAATAACACGAGAAAACACTAGAAGAGGACTAAATGGTGCTTAATGCTCGGTAAAGTTTAAATGAATGGCTAAACTAACAATAAAAATGGTCTAAAATACTATAACAAAATAGACGTTATCAATTTCTCTCGTGGAGTTCGGTTATACTTGATGAAACTAAAGAGTGAAGTGTCCAAGAATTTGCAATCTTTTATTGCTATGGTTGAACGAAAATTTGATTTGCGTGTTCGAACCATTCAAGTTATAATGGCACAAAGTTCATGTGTTTATCATTGTACTTCCTTTATTACGGCATTAATCATGAAACATGTTGTGTTTGGATGCCTTAGAAGAACGGACGTGTTGAGTGCAAACACAGACATATTTTGAATGTGACGTGTGCTTTACTTTTTCAGTCCAAACTTCCATTGCGATTCTAGGGAGAGTTCGTCTTTAATGCGGCTTACTTTATAAATCATACTCCGACACCACTTCTAGATGCCAAGAATCCATTTGAAATTTTACATGGTCATTCGCCGTCCCTACAACAGATTCCTATATTTGGGAGTGTGTTATGCTCACACTCAAAATTATAATGGTGATAAATTCTCCTCTCGTAGTCAACATTGTGTCTTTGTTGGTTATCATAACAGCCAAAAGGATTGGCGTGTTTTTGAAACCATGTTTTCGTGGTCTCATGGGATGTGGTTTTTATGCAATTTCTTCCCATACTTTTCGCCATCATTGACAACATCTTTTCCTCATTCGAGTTCTAACTTGCCAACCTTTGAGAATCACAACTCTTATGATGATGTTTTGGTAATGAATACCAAAGTGTTGGGAATAAGGGAATTAAATGACATTGATATGATCACTGATGTCGCAGTTTAACCTTCTCCATCTATTGATGTCTGTTCTTGGGTTCAGTCTTTTGAAGAAGATAATGTGAGACATGGACAACATTCGAAATTACCGTCAACGTGTCTAAGAGATTATGTAACAAACATTGTACATGTTTTGATCCTTTCACATATCACCTCCACTCCTTCAGCATCTTCAAGTACGTTTATCTATTATCTCACTTTGTTTCATCTGATCATTTTTTGACTTCCCTCATTCGTATGCTGAGGCTGCTCGTCATCCTGAATGGTGTGCTTCGATGCAACGTGAGATTGATGCTTTGAATCTCAATGGTACGTGGTCTCTTTCGACATTTCCATTTGAGAAAAAGGCAAGGGGGTTTTCAAGATCAAATACAAATCTGATGGTTTTATGGAACGTTACACAGCTGGACTAGTTATCTTGGAGAATAACCAGGCTGAAAGGATTTATTATAATGAAACTTTCCCTTATGTTGTGAAAACGGCCACTGTTCGGGCGTTTCTAGCATTATGTGTTGTGATGAATTGCGTAATTCATCAAATGGATGTCCATAATGCCTTCTTACACGGTGATCTCGCTAAAAAAGTTTATATGAAATTACCATCAAGTTTTGATGTTGATTCTGAAGGTCATAATTGTCATTTAAATAAGTCTTTGTATGGTTTAAAGCAAACACCTCATTGTTGATTTCCCAAACTTGCCTCGATCCTGTGGGATTATGGATTTGTTCAATCATATCCCGACTATTGGTTTTTTGTTTTTTATAAGGAATAAGTGTGACTTCATGCTTTGGTATATCTTGATGGTCTAGGCCTCTCGGGCAATACACTTGATGGTGTTCAAAGATTTAAAGAGTACATGTGTTCATGTTTTTATATGAAATATCTCGGTATTTTAAAGTATATTCTTGGAATCGAGTTGATCGTATTTCGTCTGGTATATATCTTTGTCAACGAAAGTATACTTTTGATATAGTTTATGAGGTTGGTATACTTGGAGCCAAGCCTTCCACTTTTCCAATGGACAAAATCATCGATTATCTCTTTCAAAGACTTTGTCGTATTAAGATCATGCTATTTATCGATGTCTTGTAGATCGACTTGTTTATCTCGGTGTGACTCGACCTGACCTTGCATATAGCATTCACGTTTGGACATAGTTCATGCAGTCCCTAATGGTAGACCATTGGAATGCAGTTTTATGTGTCGTCCGTTATTTGAAAATGAATTTAGGTAAGGGATTCTTCTTCATGCATCTTGTGATCTTCGTCTAATAGCTTGGCGCGACTCAGACTGGGTTGGATGTCCTTTGGTACAACGTTCAAGTACAGGGTGGTTTATTCATCTTGGAGAATCACTTGTATCTTGGAAGATTAAGAAGCAAGCGAATTTGTCTTGTTCTTACGTGGAACCAGAGTATAGAGCAATGGCAATGACAGTTCGAGAAATTAAATGGATTAAGTTTCTTCTTCATGATCCTGGTGTCTCACACTTTCGTTCTGTTCTACTTCATTGTGACAATCAAGCTGCATTACATATAAATGTGGATCATGTCTTTCATGAACGTACAAAGTATGTTGAAGTGGATTGTCATCTTGTACGAAACGAGATCATTGTTGTAACTATTGTCACCAAACACGATTCAACCAAGTATCAACTAGCTGATATATTCACTAAGTCACTTGAAAAGAAAGCGTTTGATGATTTTCTTCTCAAGTTGGGATTTACAATTCGCATTCTCCAACTTCAGAGGTATTAGCAAGGGTAATGAGTCTCGGTAAAACTGGTAATTTTGTCATTGTGTATTTTAGGGTTTTGATATTTATTTTTTATATAAATCCTTGAGTAAAAACTGATGGAGAGGTGTTAAATGGAATATTATTTTCTAATCAAGATCGATCTATTTCTCGAGTTTGATTCTATATTTTTCACAACCTTTTGTTGAATTTATTATTTAGCAATTGAATTATTCAATTTTATTTTTTATAAAAGTATGTAATATATATGTATATATATATATAAAGTGATGGACATATACTTATCATCTACAATATAATAACATAACCAATACAACATTGACTAGAACAATCAGCATAATATCAGCGATACCCTCGTAGGGCTGAAGTACTTCACGCTTATCCTCGTGAAAATAATTATTAAATAAAAAATTGAAGAAAAGATAAATTTGCCCTTAATTTTCGGACGTGAAAAACACACGTTCTGGTAGTTTTTCAACGTGAAAAACTGTTTCAAAGTTGAGAGCAAGAAATACGAGGGGATTTTGAACTTAAGAGGGATCGATTTGAATTGGCAAGAAGGAAAATTCAAGTTGAGACCAAGGGAATTTTGAAGTGAGAAAGAAATGGTTAGCATCAATAGTGAAGAAGAGAGCACGAGTCAATCTTCAATGGCGTCAATAAGTGTAAGTAGATCGATTTCTAGGATTTTGCAGGCTATTGAGTCGCAAAGTTTTTTGTTCATTTGAAATGGGTGTGAATATCAGTGAGTCAGTTGAGTCTCAGTGAGTCGTTTGAGTCTCAGTGAGTCATTTGAGTCTCAGTGATTCAATTGAGTCTCAGTGAGGTGATTGAGTTGCAAGGGTTGATCGAGTCTCATGGAGTCGCAAGGTTCGCATGAGTTACACGGCCATCTTCGACTCAAGCGACTCATTGGGTCTTAATGGTCGCATGGGTCGCAAGGGTCTCATAATTCGTAGGGTCGCAAGAGTTGCATGGGTCGCATGGGTTGCATATGTCCCATGGGTCGCAAGGGTCGCATGGGTCGCTTGAGTCGCATGGGTCAATTGAGTAGCAAGGGTCATTTGATTCGGTAAAAGTATAGTGTATTCTTAATTGGTCATTTTGCAGGTGCCGCTAAAGCTGAAGTTTGTGTATAAATTCAAGCACATGAGCAGAATGCCAAAGATCACCACCAAGTGTTATCCTCACGAGACAATAAAGAAGTTGAAAATAATCTTAAATGAATATGAGTTGCATTACTTCGAGAAAGAGTCACAATTTAGGCATTTATTGCATTTCCAATGTGAGTCCACATCGACGAAGGTTCAGATGTCTGTCCTACTAAATCAGTCCATGATTGTATGGGACAAGAAGGAGTTATGGTTCGTCTTAAATCGTGTTCCCATCCGGTACTCTATAATGGAGCATGCACTAATTTCCAGATTGAACTGCGAACAATATTCCAAAGGATGGGAGTCCAAAAGGGGTGATACGTTCAGGCTGAAGAATTTTGTCCGTGGAAAGGTGACTGCCGCACAAATCAATGAAAAGCTTTTGAAGACGAAGAATTCCGACGACCGGATGAAGTTGGCAACTTTGATGTTGTTCGGGCAAGTTATGGATCATAAGTCTTCATCAGACAACTTTATCAGTCATGATCTCATTGACATGGTTGATGACTTTGAATTTTATGAAGAGTTTCCATGGGGGCTTTACACATTCGAGAAGATTGTGGATACTTTCCGCAAGCACGTTAGCGGGAAATCACTGAAATCAAAATGGTATTGTGGCGGTTTCATGATCCCACTAATGGTAGGTTGTATATATTATTCGAATAACTTGAATGTTTTCGTACTTTTTGCATTCTTATCAATTTTTAATGTTTCAATTACTTTCATTCGAAACCATCCTTAGTTTGGGTGGAAAGGGATGGTTTGTTGATGTTATGGATGTGGATCCATAATGCCCAAAGATGTGTAAGAAGAGGGTTAAATCCATTTTTAACCTGAAGTATGTAAACGTGATAAGGCAGATAAGAGATTCTAAGGTAACGATTACACAAGGGTCACATGGGTAAAAAGGGTCACAAAGGGTCATAATGGTTATTTTTTGTTTTTGCAAGATATTCGAAGTATTCTTCGTGCTAAACACGAAGAGGAATCTTTAATTTTTTATCTGAAGGATTACGAGGGATGCCACGATCCCGATGTTCAGATATGGATGGACCATCTACGTAGAAATCTGAAGGGTATTTGTTGGGAGGACATCCGTAAGCAAGAATTGCTGGCGCAAAAAGCAAGTCTTGGTGATCAAAGAAGGGGAATGGAAAGGGGACTAAGAGGAAGAAGAGCGTGGGTGAAAAAGCAATAGAGGTTGTAGATATTCCACCCATATCTGAAACTGACGAAGAGGAAGGATGGGTAGATGTTGCTGAAGTTGATGAAGGAAGAGAAAGTGATGTTGAAGGTGATGCTTAAACTGAAGGAGAAGGTGATGATGAAGCTGAAGCTGAAAAAGAAGAAGATGCAGTCCCTCCGACACTGGAGCATAAATTAATAAAGCAAAAAAATAAGTCGGTGAAAAGAATTATCAATGTCGTAAGCGACCTTCTAAGGAATGTCGAGATTCATTTGACTAATCCAAAATCAAAGGCAGCAAATCCCAAAGGTGCTGAAAAGGCAGAATCAAAGTCTGCCGAGAAAGATGTGAGCATCGCACACCAATCTTCTGGTAATGTGAGAGATGATGTTTTTGAATTCCTTCGACGTCCATATACAGTGTCAAGAAAAGAGCCAAGCCAAGAGCCGGTTGAATCAGAGGCTGAAAATGACTCTAGAGATGGCTCAGAAAAGGATTTGGCAAACATTTCGAGAATAGTTGAAAATCTCACATATGTTGCCAGCATTCCTATAATTGAATACATTTCCGAAGAGGTTATTGTAGCGGTTGCTCCTGATGAAGTTCCACCAAGTAAGTAATATTTAGTGAAAAAACTCATTTGAGTCAATTTCCAGCGAGAGTCGACATGGGTCACAATGGTCGCATGGGTCGTATGGGTTGCAAGGGTCTCATAAGTCGCAGGGTCACAAGAGTCGCATGGGTTTCATATGTCCCATGGGTCGCAAGGGTCACAAGGGTCGCATCAATGTAACGAACGACGAGTCTAATGAATGAAGTAATTTTTATGCAGATGCTGAGCAGGTTCTTGCTGAGGATACTCCAGTCTCTCCTGTCGAAGAGGTCGCCGCTGAAGAAGTTCTTGTCGAGGATACTCTAGTGTCTCCTGTTGAAGAGGTCGCTGCTAAGGAGGTTCCTAAGTTGGATACTCCAGTGGGTCCTGTTGAAGAGGTCATCGCTGAGGAGGTTCCTGCCGAGGATACTCTAGTGCGTCCTGTCAAAGAGGTTGCCGCTGAGGAGGTTCCTGCCGAGGACACTCTAGTGGGTCGTGTCGAAGAGGTCGCCATTGAGGAGGTTCCAGCCGAAGTACACCAAGTAAGTAATATTTGAGTCACATAGGTCACATGGTCGCAGGGTCACAAAAGGTCGTATTAGTCACATGGGTCGCATGGATTGCTATTTCCCAATGGTCGCATAGGTCGCAAAGGTCGCATATGTCGCATGGTTTGCATGGGTAACAAAAGGTTGCATTGGTTGCATTGGTCGCATGGGTTGCTATTTCCCATTGGTCGCATATGTCGCATGGTCACAGAGTCGCATGGGTCACAGGGTTGAAGAGTCGCATGGATCGCATGAGTTTAATGAAGTAAATTTTATGCAGATGTTGGACCTTTATCGAAGGAGTCTAAGCCATAGGTTGGACCTCTGCTGATAACTAAACGAGTTTTAAGACCACGGAAGGCCAGAAAGGAGCCATATGTTGAACCTTTACCGACGAAAAGAGCAAAACAGGGCGAGGGAGAGAGCGAGGGAAAGCTGTTGATGCAGAACTCGCAAAAAATGTAGTTCAAGTACCCCTATAAAAGGTGGTTCAAGAACCCGTAAAAAGGTGGTTCAAGAACATACAAGGAATCGGTATTTTGTGTGGGAGCCCAAGGGATTGGGAAAGGGTGGGATAACCCGAGAGCATTCGTTCATTGACGCTAGCGGTATAAAATTGACTACTCTATAATATTGATGCTAACGCTACCAAGAGCGTTGGTGGGAATCTGATCTAGATTGTCCACGGGGCCAGAGTTTTGGGAGATCATATTATAGCCAAACATATGGCTTGAAGATGATGTAAATTTTTTTAATCCTTAGTCACAAAAGTCACAAAGGTCACAAAGGTCATTTTGAGTCATATGTATTCATGTGTGTTAATTTTTTTCCAGCAATTGGATGACGCGTTGTTCGAGCTATATAATTGCATGAGCACATTCCCATACATATATCAGAATTATTATGTTTGTCCTATTGGTTTCATGCAGACGCTCACATTGTGCATGTACGAGTATATGGAAGAATTGCCGAAAACTCTTACTGAATATTTGGATGGCAAGTATCCATTAAGAAGTAAAGACAAACCAGTAAATTAGTACGATGGTTTGGTCTCGATTCTAACATTCCATCATCTAAAAGTCGATATGTACATGTTCATTGGGTATCAATGAAAGTGGATTTCAAAACCCGATGCATCAAGGTATACGACTGTCACAGCAGGATGAAGGAATCGCATATCGATCTGGTGATTGAGATGATAAGAACAGCTATCCCCAAGATGTTCCTTCTTAGATAGTTTCCTTCTTTAGCTTCTGGAGAAGATAAATGGAAGAACGAGTATTATGAAGGATTGTCACAGAACAAAAGCGCGAGTGACTGTGGTTATTAGTATAAAATATAGAATATTTCCTTATGCATATTTCCTTATGTACCTAGTCTTCCTTATCTTTAGGATCATAATTATTATTGTTACCATAGATTATGTTTTGTATATATAATCGTGAATCACTCAATAAAGATTCAAGGGAATTATTTTACCAAGTTACATGGTATCAGAGCAACCCTAGTTTTTCTTTTCTCTCCATTACCCAACGCCGCCAGTCACCCTCCCCTCTCTTGTTATCCGCCGTCGACGACCTATTACTTTTTCTTACCACTGTCGCAGTCGTCGTCCCTTCCTGTCGTCATCATGGCCAACTCATCCGCATTATCCTCCAAGAAGCCATTTGGGATCACAAACATTTGATCTCATATCCCCATTACCCTAGACATGGAAGAATTGAATTACGACTCATGGCGCGATGTGTTTGAAACTCACTGTCAGAGTTCCAATGTTTTGAGCCACATTGACGGCTCCGCCCCGCCGACCGCTCCTCAATCCGATGAATGGAAGCACATTGACGGCCTTGTGAAGATTTAGATCTATGGGACGATCTCAAAGTCCCTCCTACAAGACATCCTAAAAACGAAGTCCACAGCTCGCGAGACGTGGCTACGACTTGAACACCTCTTTTGCGATAACAAGGAAGCACGGACGATACACCTCGACAATGAACTACGCACTATCACTATTACTGATCTATCGATTCATGCATACTGCCAAAATATTCGGAAGATATCGGATCTCCTTGCCAACCTCGAGCCCTCGTGATGCATACGCTGAACGGGTTGAACAAAATGTTCGACAACATCGTCAACGTCATCCAACACCAGAAACCATTCCCCACGTTTGACGATGCTCGGTCGATGTTGTTGCTTGAAGAACAACGTCTCGCGCGGAATTGTCACTCGGATCCTACTCACAACGACCACGGATCTGCCCCGACGGCCTTGTACGCGAGGACTGACTCACATGGGTCTTCACTGCCGGCATATCAGCATCAACACCAGTACCAACCGCAGCCCCATGGATCTTCGGTGCCGCCATATCAGACCCCGCACAGAGGATGCTCTCACGGTCATGGTAACAGGGGACATCGCAGCCGAAACCAGAATTCAAACGGATGGTATTCAAACTCGCCACAACATCAGTACCAATTCCAGCCGCTGACGCCATGGACTCAACCATATGCCCAACCGTCTTCGGTTATGGTTGGAATCCCTACCGCCAATGGTACTCTGCACCGCCGATGCCTCAGCCGTATCAGAACATGGGTAACCCAGCCATGTCTTTGCCGGGGTTATCCTCATATGCGCCTTCCCCGATGCCATCAACCATGCCACAGCATTCAGTACTCATGGCGCAGACCATGACCAGCTCTCCTGATGTTCAGCGCCCCAACGGTCTTTCTCGGGCTGTACCTACAGCAGCCGCGGCCCCGCCAGACCTCATTCAGGCGTTTAATGCCATGAACATCACCAACTCAATAGATGCCTCGTGGTACATGGATACTGGAGCCACCACACACCTTACGTCACAACCAGGTATACTCGAGACTACTTTTAATTCGAGCATTAAACCACGTATCTATGTTGGTGATGGATCCTCTATTCCACTTTCCACTATTGGCCAAACGACATTACTTACACGTAACCGTACCTATGCCCTCATCAACGTTCTTGTTTCCCCATCCATTATCAAGAACCCTATTTCGGTAGACAATTTACTCGCGATAATAATTGCTCTATTGAATTTGACGCTTTTGGTTTTTCTGTGAAGGACAAGCTAACTCAAACGACTCTACTCCGATGTGATAGCTCGGGTCCTCTCTATTCCCTATCACCCATGGTTTCATGAGCTCGGCCCTCCTCACCCACGTTTTCCTTTCTCACCTCGGGTTCCACTTGGCACCACTGTCTTGGCCATCCCGGGGATTCCGTTTTTCGTTTTTTACGTTCTTTGGGTTCATTTCCTTGTAATAATGACAACGCAAACTCTCTTTGTCATGCGTATCAAATTGGGAAACACATTCGGTTACCATTTAATAAATCAAACACCGTGGTTCAATCATCCTTTGATGTTATTCATTCCGATATTTGGACATCTCTCATTCCAAGTATTAATGGCATCAAATACTACGTCCTATTCCTCGACCAATTCTTATAGTTTGTTTGGGTCTATCCTCTCCGTCAAAGAGTGATGTATTTGCCAAATTTCTTCATTTCCACTCCTATGTTCAAAACCAATTCGGGAAACACATTAATATTTTCCAATGTGATCACGGGGGAGAATTCGATAATACATCACTCAAACGATTCTTTGACTCAAATGGTATTTTGGTTCGCTTTTCATGCCCTCAAACCTCATAACAAAACGGAAAGGCCGAGCGCATTATCCGCACCATCAAAAACCTCATCCGTACCCTCCTCTTCCAAGCCTCCATGCCTCCTAATTTTTAGGTGGAAGCATTACATGTTGCTGTCCACCTCCTCAATCTTCTCCCGTCGGCTTCCATCCAAAATTATATACCCTTCACCAAACTTTAACACAAACCGGCCTCGTATGATCAACTCCGTGTATTCGGATGCCTATGCTACCCAAACATTCATGCCACCTCGCCCCACAAACTTTCCCCTCGCTCAACCCCGTGCATGTTTCTTGGATATCCGAGTCATCACAAAGTTTTTTGATGCTTCGATATCAAAACTCGTCGGGTCATTATATCCCGACCTGTCGTCTTTGACGAGAACTATTTCCCATTCACCATATCAACCTCTCCATCGGCGAATACCTATCATTTTCTTGACAGCGCAAAACCCCTTCACCCATCCTTCGGGCTCTTCTCCAGTCACCAACACCGGCCATAGCACCACCTCAACCCACATCCACACAACCAAAGACCCGAACACACTCCATGACCACCCGTAGCCAAATCGGTTTGTCTAGACCTGCCTACGTCCTCTCTCTTTAAACAACTTCAATATCACCCATACCAACCACTCACCTTAGAGCCCTAGAAGATCCCCATTGGCGAGATGCTATGAAAAGCGAATTTGATGCTCTTATTAAAAGTGGTACTTGGGACTGGGTCCCTCGTCCAAATGATGTTAACGTTGTGCGTTCCATGTGGCTTTTTCCTCATAAGTTTCATGCAGATGGCTCATTGGGTCGGTATAAAGCGAGACTTGTTGCAAATGGAAAATCACAGCAAGTTGGTGTTGATTGTGATGAGACTTTCAGCCCGGTGGTGAAACCCGCTACCATTCGCTCGGTGGTGAAACGCATCAATTGGATGTGAAGAATGCGTTTCTCCACGCGAATCTTAAGGAGATAGTGTATATGTTCCAGCCCCCGGACTTAAAGATCCAATACACCCGGATTATGTTTGCCGAATAAAAAGGTCATTGTACGGAAATAAGACCGTGGGCATGGAATCGATGGTTCACGGAATCCGCATTCAAGCATGGGTTCAGTCAAAGCCGTTGTGACTCATCTCTATTTGTCCTCCATCGCGATAAGGATCAGGCCATGCTGCTCCTATATGTCGATGATATCATCCTGACCGTGTCATCCATTGAAATCCTACAACGCATCCTTTCGTCTCTCATGAAGGAATTTGCAATGTCAAATCTTGGCAACCTTCATCACTTCCTCGGAGTTACGGCTCAATGAAACTCAACGGGCTTATTTCTCCATCAAACATCTTATGTTGCAAATATTCTCCATCGAGCCGGCATGGAGTCATGTAACCCGTGCACAACACCCGTCGACACCAAACCGAAGCTGTCTGTGACCGAGGGATCTCCGGTGAAGGACCCAAGATCTTACCGCAGCATTGTCGGAGCGTTACAATATCTCACTATCACAAGACGTGACATCCAATATGCAGTCCAACAATTGTACCTCTTCTTACATGATCCCCGCAAAACTCACCTGAACACCATGAAGAGAATCATGCGGTACAACAAAGATATGGCCTCCAACTTCGACCTTCTACTACCACTGGTCTCACGCCTTATTCCGATGCCGATTGGGCCGGCTGCAGGGATATGCGCCGCTCTACATCGGGTTATTGTGTATTCCTTGGCGACAACTTGGTCTCTTGGTCGTCTAAACGACAACCCACCATTTCACGTTCAAGCGCAGAGGCAGAATACATGGCAGTTGCTAATGTTGTTGCCGAGACAAGTTGGCTTTGCAATCTTCTCCCCGAACTCCATTGCTCGCTGCCCCAAGCAACCTTGGTATATTGTGACAACGTCTCCGCGGTGTACATGTCCTCCAATCTTGTACATCATCAGCGTATTAAGCACATAGAGATCGACATTCACTTTGTTCACGAGAAGGTTGCCCTTGGCTCCCTACGCGTGCTACACGTCTCGTCCGGTCAAAAATTTGCGGACATCTTCACGAAGGGATTGCCTATTACACTATTCTCAGAATTTCGTTCCAGCCTCAGCATTCGACCATCTCTCGCTTCAATTACGGGGGAGTATTAGTATAAAATATATAATATTTCCTTATGCATATTTCCTTATGTACCTAGTCTTCCTTATCTTTAGGATCATGATTATTATTGTTACCATAGATTATGTTTTGTATATATAATTGTGAATCACTCAATAAAGATTCAAGGGAATTATTTTATCAAGTTATAGTTTACACCTTCAAATACTTAGAAGATGATGTAATGAAAAGACATGGGACTTTACACTTATATTGCGACGACAATATTGCTTTCATGCGTGAAAAGATGGTTGCTAATGTATTTGGGAATGGAAGATGTATCCCTGAGATTAATTTGATTCATATTTATTTGTAAATAACTTGATGCACTATTATTTTTTAAAAAAATTTAATCATATTATTTGTAAATAATTTGATTTGAGTAATAACAAATTATTACTTTTTATAATAATAATAAAAAGTCACAGGGGTCCAAGGATCGCAGAGGTACAAGGGTCGTAGGGGTCCAAGGGTCGATGAGGTACAAGGGTCACAGAGGTACAAGGGTCGTATAGGTACAAGGGTAGAAGAGGTACTTCGTCTTCCAGTCTTCTGTTCTTTTCTTGTTAGGTATTGCGGTTCAGAGTTATCTTCTGCCATGTATTTTATCTTCCAGTAACATTTCAAGAGTGACCCAACACCGTCACTTAGGTCACCCCTGCAACTCGTCAATGACTACATAGAGACCGAGTTCGCCGATTACCAAGACCTTGAGTAACACATAGATAGCATGATGCCTTGTGTTCACCATGTCACATTCGTCATGAAGGTCACAAAGGTCAAAAATATTTTTCATAGAATTTGGTGTTGGATACGCAGACTAAGAGAAGAGACGTAGACGTTAACTTATAGACATGGGTCGGAAGACAGGAGTCTGATAGTGAAACGATAACTCACATAAGTCGGAAGGATCACATGGGTCGGAAGACAGGAGTCTGACATCAAAAAAATGAGTCACCATAGTCGCATGAGTCGCATGAGTCGCACAAGGGTCATATGTGGTTGCATTGGGTCGGATGGGTTCCCGTTTAAACTTTATTATAATTAATCCAATTGAGGGTCGCACAAGGCTCATATCGGGTCACATGAGTTGGATGGGTTCCCGTTTAAACTTGATTACAATTTAATCCAATTGAGGGTCGCATAAGGGTCATATTGGGTCGCACGAGTCAGATGGGTTCCCGTTTAAAACTGACTGTAATTTATTCCAATTGAGGGTCGACGATTTTATGGATTTCACGTAATTACGAACAATAGACGTAAAATATGACATTTTCAACGTTTAAATATTAAATTATTTATAATGATTGACAAAGATAAAAAAAGATCTCAAAGGTCACAAAGGTTACAAAAAAGTAAAGAAAAAAAAGATTGCAAAAGTTAAAAAAAAGTTAAAAGAAAGAAAGAAAAAGGTTACATAAGGTCATAAAGGTAAAGAGAGTCGTGTGTGACTCAATGCATCTCCAAGTTCACCTCCAACCGTGACCTTAAGTACCGCGGGTACAGAACAATGTCTGAGTTTGCCGATTACCAATACCTTATGTTATGCAGATACAGCATAATGTCCTCCATTTACGTTGTATTGACTTGTGTGTATCTGCATAGAGACCGAGTCTGACGATTACCAAGACCTTGAGTAACACATACACAGCACGATGCCCTATGTCCACCATGTGACCTTCGTGACAAAGGTCAATAAGGTCACAAAGGTAACAAAGATATTTTAGAGAATTTAGGGTTAGAGACTTAGACAAAAAGAGGAGAGAGATGGGATTCTCCCGATTCAACTTCATCTCAAATGGGTTTTATGGTGAGACTTATAGAATTTGATGAACCTTTTAATATATGGGTAACAAAGATTGATGGATAGAGAGAATCGAAAAGACAGAAGTCTGACATCAAAATGACGTGTCGCAAGGGTCTTGAGTCTGTGGCATTCGTAAAAAAAAAAGCATAGCTGGCATTGGAAAAGCCAAGAGTCTAACATCGAAACGACTAGTCGCAAGGGTCACATGGATCGCAATAGTTGCAATGGCCACATGGATCGCAAGGGTCGCAATGGCCGGAAGGGTCACACGGGTCGCAAAGGTCACAAAGGTTGCAAGGGTCGCAATTGTCGCAAGATTGCATGGGTCGAATTATAATGAAGAGTTCATCGAATTATCATGATAAAAGTCACAAAGGTTTAGTCCAAATAATACAAATAATATAATATTACAAACTAATAATACTAATAATATAATATTACACACTAACAAATCTTTCTCTTTTTTTAAATAGGCGTTGTCTCGGTTGTCATGTTCCAAACACTGTCAATGATGCTGGCATTTGAACACGTTTGTCTCGAAAAGATGGGGTTTGTCTCGATGAAGATGGGGTATTTCTCCGAGGTCCAGGATAATGATTCTGTTTAAGCCTCCCACTTTACCTTTTCTCAGCCAATATAGAAAGTAGACCATAACTTCAAAATATTGAAGAGGAATATTCCAATCACTGCAATCAGAAACCGGATACACGGTTTCTTGGTAAGCCAAACGCCATGTCTCTCGAAAGTAGTATATTGAACATAGTTTTGGTATCTTGTGACCTTTACCAGCCTTATGTTTACGTGACTGCATGGATACTTATCCACATCAAACATTTTGCTGTCACGCGTTCTTTTTTGAAGACTCACTACAAATCTTCTACCCATCTCATTTCTCACCTCATACTCATCACTCAGCATGTTCAATTCAATAACCTCATACTTGGATGTCTGTCCAAACTATTCATGTACGTTTTCTCAACATAAGGTATTTACTCTTGAGAATCATCACGAGTAGATGCTTTCAACCTAGACATATTGAACCATTCCACTGTCTTTCCCAAACAAATATCTAAAATCCCTAGGATCGAAAACTTTGTTTACTTCTTTAACGTTGAATTTATTGACTCAGCCTCATTAGTGGTTAATAAATTGTACCTTTCACCCTTAAATTTTACCCACTTAACGAGATCAAGTTCCTCATTCTCCAAATGCTTTGCAACATTAGGATACATGCGCAAAGGTCACAAAGGTCAAAATGGTTAAAAAGGTCACAACAGTCATAAGGTGGTCGCAGAGGGGTCAAAGGGTCACAGAAGTACAAGGGTTGCAGAGGTACAAGGGTCGCAGGGGTACAAGGGTCGCAGAGGTACAATGGTCGTAGAGGTACAAAGGTCAAAAAGGTCAAATGGTCACAAAGGTCACAATAGTCACAAAAGTCATATTTGTACCTGACCAACAAATCATTTAATAGCACTTCAAATTCGTTCATTGTGTACGTTGTTGCACATTTGAAGAACATTTTGTTAGAGTATCACCTTTTGAAGTCTTTCTATCATGCCCTTTATTGACGTAGTTCTTTATATTTTGTGACATATGACGCTCACAAAAACCATGATCAGCTTGTTTATACACTTTTTTGACTATTTTGATCAAGCTTTTATAGCGATCATATATCACAACGACATCACGTCCATCCGGTATCACCTCTTTCAACCTTAATCTAAACAAACGTCCATAATTCGTCCTTCTCTTTATCGACTATTCCCCCATGCAATAGGATATTGGTGATGTTCACCATGTTGCGCAGTCGCCACAATCAATGCTCCCTTGTACACTCTTGTCAGAAATGTTGCATCCACATCAACCACTTTATGCATGTATTTCCATCTTCTTATAGCCACCCCGACAGCCATAAAAAGGTATTTGAAGCTTTTCTCATCACTGTCGAGCTGAAGATTTACGATAGATCCGGGATTTCTTTCTATAAACATGTGCAACCACCCTGAAAACCTCCTATAATGTTCAAAGTCATCACCACGAATCTCCTTTTGAGCACTGCATTTTCCTCTTAATGCCATCAAATACGATACATTGGCATCGTACTTTGCTTTTACACGAGTCATCAATTCTTTTGTTGGAGGTGTGTCATATTTCCCAGCATATTTCTCATTCAAATAATCCTTAACCAATTGCGTTGTACCCTTTGTAGCTTCTGCCGATTTAGATACAGGTCAATAGTTATGAATGGGATAGTGTGTTCTCAGACTAAATCGTTCGGAATTCGGGATTGTTACCACGCGTAATTTCCATTTACAACCACTTTCGGCAAACTTGCATCATACTTCCCACAGCTTCGAATCAGATCTCAATGTTCTATATCTAAAACAAGCTTCAATTGAACCCTTCCTTAAAAATACCTATACTCTTTCTTGCTATCAAACTCTTGCCTAATTTTATGATGCAATCGATCTTCGAACTCGAAGATATTATTTTCAATGTTGGCCTTCACATGAACTACGATTTCCAAGTTGTTCTCACCATCACCATCATTATGCTCTGTTGGCACATCAGAATCAACTTTATTGCTACCACAAAAAACATCATCGACTACCACATTCATGGCACACCCACCATCTTCTCTTAACCCACTGGTATGTTCACTATCAGAATTATTTGAATCCAAAACATTTATTGTTTCCGTCGGATTACTCCCAACTCTAATTTTGTTATTTGAACCTAGAATAACACAGTCATCATAATCTACAACACCTCCATCCTCACCTTCTCTAGCAATGCTTCCAAAAGTAGGAATTAGAGGTTCAACTTCCCTCTCAATTTCGATTTCACACTTCACACTTGCTGATTATATCTCAACATACAGTAGCGATCAAATTCCTCTTATGCGATCGAAAAAACAAATAAGATGCTTTTCATTCATTATATATGTCGTCTTCCTACTTTCACAAATATTGGCAAATAGCTTAACTTCAACTTCGTTTTATTTTTTCTCACCATAATCTCTGCGCATAACTCATCAATAAGTTGCTGGTATGTCAGACTAACCGGAGGACAATAGAAAAATACTCTCTGGTTTTCCTGATTTCTACCAACCCATTCAGATTCTCCATTTAGGTTATTTTCTCATTTACCATCATACAAAAAATAAATCGGTGTGATTTTCTCATCCACCAATCCATTAAAACTGTAACAAAAAACATAAAAAGAGGGTAAATTATGTGACCCACTGCGACCATATTTTTCAAATTCACAGTGGCCTAGTGCGACCGTGAGACTCGATGAGACTCTGTGACCCAGTGCGATCGTGCGACTCGATGAGACTTTGTGACCCAGTGCGACTCAATGAGACTCTGTGACCAACTATGACCATGCTACTCGATGACACTCTGTGACCTAGTGCGACCCTTGGACCCTTTTGTGACCCTTGTACCCTTGTGACCCTTTGAACCCTTTTCAGCCCTTGTACCTCTGTGACCCTTGTACCCATGCGACCCTTGGACCCCTTTGCGACCCTTGTACCTCTGGGATCCTTTGACGCCTTTGCGACCCTTGTACCTCTGCGACCCTTGTACCTATGTGACCCTTGTACCCCTATGACCCTTTGATCCCTTTGCGCCCCTTGTACCTCTACGACCCTTGTACCCCTCCAACCCTTTGACCTTTAATCGGACCCCTCGATGAGACTTGTGACCCAGTGCGACCGTGCAACTCGATGAGACTCTGTGACCCAGTGCGACCATGTGACTCGATGAAACTATGTGATCCAGTGAGACTGTGCGACCATGTGTTTCAATATGACTTTGTGACCGAGTGCGACCGTGCAACTCGAAGAGACTGCCACTCATTGCGATCATTCGACATTTCATCAATATAAGACTCATTTTGAAAAAGGGAGAATCGAATCTATACATATTACTCAGTACTAACACGAGTTATCAAATTCACAAAAGAAACACGAAAAGCACAAGAGAAACACGAAAAACCCACAATATATACCTGATTTTTCTACGAAACGTGCTTAATTGCAAACTTCTTTGTTGACAACAACCTATTCGCGACGAATGTGATGCTGATTTCAAGCTACCTACGATGATTTTTATGCTGGTTTCAAGCTACTCGCACTAAATCTGATGTGGCGTGGGAGAACAGTAATTTTCGTGCTACAAGAGAGAGAGAAATCAAAATGCTTTGGAAGAGAGAAAAATTATCGACTAATTAAAGGGTAAGGGTAATATGGGTTATCAATATTTTAAAGATAAATTTGAGGTTGAAACTTTTATTTTAGAAAATGGTAAACTTGAAGTCAAAATAGCATACGAAATGTATTTTTTAAGTTCCCTAGAATAATCCCGTCAAAAATATCTTTTTAGAATAGAAATGCATGCAATCGGAAAGTAATGGGTGGTTACAAACTTATAAATTTGAATTTTTTGCTTATAGTTTGGTAAAAAAAAATATTTAAAATATAGTTTTATTAAAAATAAATATCGTTGAGGCATAAATATGATGAAATAATTAAATAAGAAAAAGAGAAGAAGACGTGGATCAACAAGTCCTTCACCAGCGAGGCCATTAACGGATGCTTAATTTGTCTGTTGAGATTTGTTGTTTGTCTTGTCTCTCTTTTCACTATTCTAAATTGAAAATTTGGATTTCTTTTTTGTTTTACTATATCTTCTTTAAACATCAATTCATATCAAATGGGAACAATAATTTTTATTTTTAAAATATTTGTAAGTGCATATTTTTGGATTTTAAAAAGTCGTGGAGATTGTTATTGTCCAAAATAACAATGTCTACAATGTTGTGACAAAACATTTAGTCCACAAAAATGAGGAATAAGGAAAATTGTTGAGAAGCATTCTTAATATTATCTTCTTAGTTTGCATCCATAAAATTTTAATGAGCTATTATTTTTATATAATTCAACTTCAAAATCCTTGAAAATACCTCGTATGCTGAAGCTGTGGGTGGAAAGAGACCAAGCAGTAAAGAATGGTGATGAAGATACAAGTTTAATCAAATTAAATAAGCTGAAAGGTAAACAAAGCTCAAAAAGAGCAAGAAAGAGGCAAAGGAGCAAGGGAAAAATTATATATATAAAAGTTCATTAGGTTGGTTTGTTGATTTATTAAGCTAAAGCTTTTATTTTCTTTTTTTCATAGGCTTTAAGGGGAAAACTTGATCGGAAGGTCGAAGCCTTGATAACTAAAAATATGGTGTGATGTATTTTCCATGTTGTTTCAGTCTGTTGAGCACAGTTTGATTTGTAGTATTATGTGGAACACTTGCAGGTGGAATCTCAAGTTTGTAAGATAATTCGAGATAGTGCAAAAATGACAGTGGAAGAGATGCAAGGACCTCTTCCAGAGAATGTACTTGACTCCTCAAAAGACTGTTACGATCATGCATACTGCTTCCCAAAATAGCGTTATGTACCAAGATTTCTTTTACTTGATTAGAGAATTTGATTTTCAATAAAGGTAGATTGAGGGAGAGACCTCATGATGGGTTCATTTACATTATTAGAGACTTTGATTGTTGTTTCTTTTGTAATAGTATATGTGATTTTTGATTTTACTGAACCCAGAACCCATAGATAGTTAAAATTCTTGATATAGGTTTTGTTTACCTAATTAGAGATTTTGATCTTATTTTATCTTATTTGTAGACATTTCATAGACAAATGGAATTAATGGGAGTTCGATGGCACCGATCGTGATTATATAAAATGCCATTTTCCCCTTAACACTTAGCTTTGACCAAGGAACAATAGCCACACTCATCTTTTCAAACCAAAACTTTTGTTTGTATAAGAAAAAATTAATATGATATAAAGGTATATTTATACGTTTTAAAATTGGGAAATGGAAATAATGATGCATAAGTAAGTGACGTGACTAAAGTTGTAACGCGTGTATGTATACTTGTTATTTCACACTACATTTGTCAAATAATGCATTATGTACATGACAAGAATAACAACATTTGAATTAATGTTTGGGGTTTAATTTTGTATCTTGGAGAGTACCTTTGTTGTTCGGGATCCTCATTCTTTAACTGAAAATTGTTCTAATAATCCAATAAACAATTTTTCATTGTTCATTATTAAAAAATATTAATTCATAAATGAATTATCTATCTACACATATCTCATACTTTTGAAACACTTATAGAACACAAAATATTAAATTACATAATATCTAATAAAACTAATGATGAAATGTCTATTTATATATTCTATCTAATTTTATTATAATTTTTAAATTTTGGAAAAGATTAATAAATTCCATGGTTCACCTATATTAGAAAACACAAAAGGTGTAGTGTAGTAAGAAACAATATATTTAGGAAATAATTCAAAATATATTTTATATCTTTTTGTTGCCATTCTTTGAAAAAAAAATTATGTATATTATAATTATATATTATCAATTTTAATAATTTAGATAAAGAAAAATTATGAAAAAATTAGTGACTCGAATGTTATGATAGAATATTAATAGATATTTTAAATATCTATTCTTCATAGATGCATACATATATTGAACAATGACATTAGAAATGAATTTATATACTGAAAAAAACTTGAAACGTACATGTTTTTTTTATTTATAAATACATTAGAACAATTTATTATTATATAAATGACGTCGTAAAATAATTGTTATTATAAGTAAATAAAAATTTAATTTAAAATTTTAATAATTTTGTATTTATAACCCAATAAAAGACAACACGAGTTAAGAGAATTATAAATGAACTATCCTTTATATAATTATTTTTTAATAAAAAATAATATTAAAAATTAGATTAAATCATGTTTTTAACATACTAATATTTTATTGAAAACAACAAAAACTACAATGATACTATTAGAACTACAATATCATATCAAAATAATATGTGAGCCATGTTTTCTTCGTTTAAAATTTTATAATTTATAATGATTATTATTTTTTATATAAAACAAAGATAAATGATTAAAATAATAACTAATTTAATTTTGATGATATAATTGTTTTATGTAATTTAGAAGAAAACAATAAACTTTTATAATAAAAAATAAAAAATATTAATTGACTAATAACATATTCGTTGCTTGGACTTTTTTAGTAAAATATTAAAATTAAAATAGTTTCGTTTTTAATAACTCGTGCATCTCAATGCAAATAAAAAACTCATTTTTTCTTGTGCATTTTTGCAGTTCCGAACTAGTGTATTGAATAAAAAAGATTGTGTACATGTATTAAACGTTTCCAAGCTCAGATAGTAAGGCAATGACCTAGAGGACTTTTACGGCGGTGGACGCAATAGATCTGTATTCAGTCTTGGTAGACGAACGGGAGAGTTCGGTTTGCTTCTTAGACGACCAGGAAATAGGATGCGCACCAAGGAAGAGAAGATACGCTCCGGTGGACTTGAGATCATGAGAGTCTCCAGCCCTGTCTGCATCGGTAAAGGCATGTAAGGAGAGGGTGTTGTGCGCGGATAAAAAGATACCTCGATCCTTCGTGCCAGCAAGATAACGTAAGACTCTTTTAACGGCTTGCCAATGAACATCCGTGGGAGCATGCATGAATTGGGACAGCTTGTTGACGACAAAGCTTACGTCCAGTCGTGTGAGGGATAGGTATTGTAGTCCTCCAACAATGGACCGGTTCCGTTGGATTGGAGAGGGAAGTACCGATGTCAAGTGTCATACGTGATGTTGACGGCATGGGTGTAGGAACAGGCTTTGATTCACGCATGAGACAGCGGTGGAGAAGATCATTGATGTACTTTCGTTGAGTCAAAAGTAGACCATCAGATGTCCGCGTTGCTTCTACCCCGAGAAAGAATGATAGGTGGCCCAAGTCTTTGATGGAGAAACGTGCGGCTAGGGCATCAATGAACTGCTGTACCCGTGATGTGGAATTCCCTGTAACAACAATATCATCAACATAGACCAGCACATACAATTGTAGCGCGGTTGTGTTGAGAATAAACAAGGAGGTGTCCGCCAGAGAGTTTGTGAAACCGCGAGCTAGGAGAAATGTGCGAAGCTCCGAATACCATGCTCGAGGGGCTTGTTTAAGCCTGTAGATTGCTCGTTGAAGTCTGCACACATGATGAGGTTGAGTTTGATCAATGAAACCCGGGGGTTGAGACATGTATACCTCCTCCGAAAGACGGCCTTAAAGAAAGGCATTATTTACATCAAGTTGCGATGTAAGGCTTGTAACTCGGCATCCATTGCTTCACGCCATCTAGGATCCTTTAAGGCTTGAGTGATATTGGCCGATTCACTTTCTACCTGAGCAACAAGAGCAGATCGGTTATTGTTCTTAGTAATATTACTCTTTGAACGAGTAACCATCGGGTGAGAATTGGTTCTAGGACGTTGTGGTGGAACGTCCAAGATGATGACCTCAGGAGACTGTGATGAAGTTGGTGGCGCAACATCTGGAGGAGTCGGAGACCGAGAGACAATATCAGAGGGTTGCGGCGACGAAGGATCCGAGCTTAGGGGCTGAGACGGCAATGGAGCAATGAGCGGCGGCGAGAAGGATGGTGTAGGACTAACGCAAGGTTGGGGGTTGACAACGGTGTTTAGCATTTTGGTTTGTGGGAAGAATTTGGTAGGATCGGCAAAGGGATAGATAGACTCAAAGAATTGAACATGACGTGAGACAAATATACGCGACCTAAGAGGGTCAAGATAAACATACGCACTTTGGGTGGATGAGTACCCTAGGAAGACACATGGATCAGACTTGGGTTCTAATTTGTTTGTTGTATAAGGACGTAACCATGGGTAACATACACATCCAAAGACGCGAAGCTTAGTGTAGTTTGGCGGTTGTTGGAATAGACACTCGTAAGGGGAGGACATACTAAGAGTAGGTGTCGGGAGGCGGTTAATCAGATAAACCGCTGCGGAAAATGCATAAGACCAACAGGATAAGGGCATGGAGGAATGCGTGAGAAGGGAAAGACCGGTTTCTACGATGTGCCTATGTCGTCTTTCAGAGATGCCATTGTGTTCGGGAGTATGTGGTGGAGATGTGTAATGAGAAATGTCATTAGAGGATAGAACAGAACGCAAGGCAATGAATTCACCCCCGTTATCGGAATAAAGTGTTGAAATGCGTTTTTCGAATTTGTTTTCAACAAGTGATTTGAATTGAATGAATGTGTCACGGACTTGGGATTTGATTTTGAGTGGATACAGCCATGAATAACGTGTATAGTGATCTACGAATAGGACATAATATTTAAAACCATCAATGGAATAAATAGGAGATGTCCAAACATCGGAAAAGATCACTTCAAGTGGACGAGAAGTGATAAGAGTGGATGTTGAAAATGAAAATTTGTGGCTTTTATTACGACAACAAGCATTGTAAAACAAGTGAAGGGAATCCCGAGACAATGGTAGATCAAAATTTTTGAGAACTTTATTCAAAATGAAAGACGACGGATGACCTAAACGAGAATGCCACTCGGACGAAGTGGTCTTGACACTATGAAATGCATGAAAAGGAGACGGGGTACTAGATGTGACGGGCCACTCATAAACTCCATCTTTAGTGCTTCCTTTCAGAAGTTGCGCCCCCGTGCTGAGATCCTTCACCTGAAAATCATACGGAGAAAATTCAACGGATACGTCATTATTTTTGCACAACTGATGAACTGAAATCAGATTCTTGCATATCTTAGGCACACATAGAACATTTCGTAAAGATAACGGTCTAGTGTTAAGAGGTATAGAGATGGAACCCGTGTGTGTGATGGATAAACCGTTGCCATCACCGACAACTACATCGTCGCTGCCGCGGTAAGGAGAGTGAATGGCAAGGTTGGAGAGGTCCGACGTAATGTGATGAGACGCTCCACTATCCAGGAGCCATGAGGTTGCATCATAGGTAGAGGCAACGGCATGATGAGATTGCGGGCGTGGCTGCCAATTTGGTGAAGAATTCTGTCATGGTTGCATCGGCGGGTTCTCAAGTATACCGGGTCGGACAGCGTTGAACGTTGTGGCCGTGAACACCACACGCTTGACACCTGCCTTGATAGCCACAGTGTGTTGGTGAACGCTGATGAGAATGGCGAGACCAATTGGATGAGCCGGATGAGCGAAAATTCGGGCGGGACCAATTCTATGAGCGTGCGGCCGTGGGGTTGGTTGTGATGGGAGCAACGACCAAGAGAGGATGCGGTTCAGTAGTAGCCAATTTGGCCTCATGATTTAGAAGCTTTTCATGAACTTCTTCAACGGATGCAGCAGTATCCTTCGCTCGGATTACATCCGCAATCGGCTTGTACTCCTCGGGAAGGCCGTCTAGGATTGCATCGAGGAGATCTTCATGATCCAGCGGTTTCCCTCAGAGGGCAAGTTCATCGGCTGTGGTCGTGATTGCACACAAGTATTCATCAATCGATTGAGATCCCTTGGAGCACCGTTTGTTTTTGTCACGAAGTTGAAGAAGATGGCCACGAGACGCTTTGCCATAGGTGTTGGCGAGTGTCTTCCAAGCCTCGTAGGTGGAAGGGGCGCGTGCAATGAGAGGCTGAAGGGAGGCC
>CM071874.1:26053600-26107410 GCA_036759665.1 Gynandropsis gynandra
AAGGGTCGCAGGGGTCCAAGGGTCGCAGAGGAACAAGGGTCGCAGAGGAACAAGGTTCGCAGAGGGACAAGGGTCGCAAGGGTCCAAGGGTCGCAGAGAAATAAGGGTCGCAGGGGTCCAAGGGTCGCAGAGGAACAAAGGTCGCAGAGTGACAAGGGTCGTAGGGTCAAACTGGGTCGTAAGGTCGCAGGGGTATTTTGGGAATATCAACATTTATACGGGTACTTTTGAAGTTAAAATTTTTTTCTTTTTCGGGAATGGTATTTTTGAAGTGTTTTAACCATACGAATGTATTTTTGAAGTTACCCCTGTAAATATGACGAAATATAGAATTTAAAAATATGGAATCATATTGTGTACATTTGTATTTCAGTGTATTTTTAATAAATTATAAAAATATCCTTTTCTTTTGTTTAGATATTATGTTTTAGGTTTCATAAGTATTTTAAATTTTATTTTAATTGATTTATTATAATTTATATTTATTGTAAATATATATAAATATGTATATATATGGATGTATGAAAATATTTGATTATGTTTTGATAAAATTATTTTAAGTTTATATTATAATTTATATTAATCATAAATATATATATATATATATGCATATATATATATATATTGTATATTAAAATATTTTTATAAATTTTAAAATTTTAAATTTATTTCAAGTATTTAAAAATTATAATTAAAAAGTATATGCTAAAGAACAAAATTTAAATAATTTTTTTTATTAATAATTGTCTATTTTGGTAATTTTGCTCAAAACACAATAGCAAGAGTTTTCTGCCATTCGCCTCTAGTCGCAGTTACCCACAAAAATACCATTTTCACCATTCAGACAAAATGAAACCAAACGCTGTTAATTGCTGACAGAATCTTCACGTAAAACAATTTTTCATATTTATATATTTATAACTTAATCTTTGAACTATATATTTATAACTTTTTTTCATTATGCTAATCTTGGTTATTGATTTTTGCTGTATATCAAAACTGATATTAATGGATTGTTAAAATGTCATCAAAACCTTAGTTTATTTGGTAACATAAATTTATTTTTAAATATAAAAAAAAGTTACCCACCATCACTAAATTGACTAATTTAGATTTTTATCGTTTAATTCACAAAGACAAAAAAATATAAATAAATTGACAATTTGTGGTTAATTAGTTGGAACAAAATATCTATAGCGTAGTACTTGTTATGCCTTTATGACACAAAAATTAACTAATGTTGAATTCAACAAAAGATATGATGAAATTAGTGAAGAAAATTTGTCATGAATAATAGTTGATGTTAAACATGATGATGGTTATTTGGTGTAGTCAAATCTAACGTGGAAACAACATTTTTGCTACAAAGTGGGGTCGGGATGAGTGAGAGTGGTCTTTCCACTATAAAACGACATTGTACATTGTAAGCTCATGCCCTAAGTTTAGATAATATAGCCTACTTAAAATCATATAATATAAAGGAAGAAATATCAAATAAAACCCTTCTCAACTTAAGTTTTGGATATTTTTATGATAAATAAAATATTATTTTATAATTTTACGAATACAAATATTTTACAAAAATATATATATTACCAAGATCACATTAAAATAATAGATTTAAACTAAACAAATTTGGTTCAATATTTTTGTCTCAAATTTATCTGATATAGAAGTCGAACAAAATTTAATAAAAAAATAATATTTTAGATATTTTATTGTACAATATAATATTGAACTCTCAGATTCATTCAAATGATCTTATTATTTCGTATAAAGTATAATTTGAAAATTTAAACTATTACAATGTTCAAATATATATTTTAAGTAGTGTTTTTTTTATAACAGAAGCATATTAAGGTTTATGGCACGAATTTTGTTATTTTTTGTTTTCTAGTGTTATGGTGTGAATTGTAGACTTATATTAATATCCTTTTATAGTCTAAAATTTGAATTTCAGTATTATATTTTCTCGTATGTTTGTTGACCAAAGACATTGACTTTTGCCATTGCGTTCACGTAATAAAGAAAAAACAATATTAAAGAAAATCAATATTCTCCGTGAAAGACAACAAATAAAACTATAACATAGCATTACATTACATATGACCAAAACTCCTCAGTTTAACCATTTCCTCATTATTAATTTCTGAAACCCTAAAAATACGCTAAAGCTTCCCTTAATTTTCTATTATTATAAACTATTTTACAACCAAACACTAAAAACATGCATTGAAAATAATTAAAACTTGTAATAAATAAACAAATCGCCACCAAGAACAAGAACCCCATTCTTCTTGCTTTCTGATTCTTCCAAGAGTTTTCTCCTTCAATTCAGTATAGTGTATGGAGTAGACGTCCCTCCTCTGCCTCTTCGGAGCGGAGCGAGTAAATGTCGGGAGGGGCGGTGATGCCACCGCCATGGAGCTTCTTCGTGGCGGTGCTATGGTGGTCGAGGTAAAGCACAATCACACTTATGTCATCATGGAAATGACGTCTTACGCCTCTGGCGACCTTCCTCATGTCTTTGTATCTCATTTCCCTCTTCCTTGCGGCTTCCTCTAGAGCCGCCTTTACAAGTCTCCGTGCAATTCCCTGCAGATCACGAAAGCAGAATGTTAAAACGGCTAAGACGGGAAAGAACACGAGCCAGGGGAGATGAGAGATCTGAATCTGGTTTTAGCTTACAGCTCTTGGGTATTTAAGAACAATTTCGACAGCTGCTTCATCGCTCAGCTGTTCCCATAGACCATCCGATGCGAATATCAGAAACAAGTCCTGTGGCTTGAGCTTCCTTACTATAATGGACGGTTCAGCTGTCAGCGCAGGTCTCCGCAGTGGAACGGGATTTCCATGTTGCTGGAAAATCGGGTCTCTGTAATATTCGGGTTTCTTCAAGTATACATCCCCGATTGATCTTGATACCTGGAAAGAAACGGATGCAAAAAGTCATTGGGGGAATTTATATATGGAACACACCATTCATGAAAACATTCATTGGTGCCATCAATCAAAAACGTGTTTCGTCATCATGTGTATAGAATTCTGACTACCGGCCATGCTTACAAACGGACAAAAAAACCACTGAAGAAGGGCGAAAAAGCAAATGACTGCCAGATACATAGCCTCCGGCACTATGCTTCAGGGGCTTGTCATGTACATCTCATGCATTGTTGGACTAAATTTCACTAAGCTGCATGAGACAATAGAGTTCAGGAGCCCGACCATTGGATTCCTGGAACATTGCAAGCCCCCGTTTAGATTAATAGAGAGAGTCACTGTCAGATAATATCTTCCATTCACACAACCACGGTAACATAATCCATCACACCAGATATATTAGTGGTTATTCATATACAAGATTTAACTGATAACAAACAGCTGTGTTACCTGAATTATGCCTTTAATCCTCCAAACTCCACGTGTGTACATAACAATATGGGAATCATCCGGGTTAAGCGCCTCAACTTCCTTTCTAACCTCTTCAATTGCAACGTTATGATCCGTAGACAACCGTTCAGCGACAACCCCTTTAGTCTTTTCTCCTGAAACCTTTCTCCCAAGAACCGCCCTTGAATCCCCGAGATTCGCTACATAGAGTGTGTCATCTGAGATTGCACCAACCAGACAGCATGATCCCACCGTAGCCATCTGTGGTTTCATCGGCAGGGACCGTTTAACCATATGACAAAACTCCTCCTCAGTCTCTTTGAATGCTTGTTTAATCACATCTTCCGATAATCCCCCTTGCTCCCTGGAAAATTCTGCAAATTTCAACACAAAGCAGAACATAAGCCAACGGAATTATAAATATCAAACTACTCTCCCTTCACAAAAAAAAAGGGATGTGGTAGAGATTAAAAAGAATAAAAGAACTTAATTAAAAGGAGCTTAGAGCACAGAACCTGATCATCGCAAGTAAAACCTAATATCAAGTAAACGGACTAAACTAGTATAATTCAGTCGAATTTGGTCATGATCAAGACCGTAACTACACCAGAAGAATCGAAAATTCCAAAAAATACAGTCAGAGTCGGATGATTCAGACGCAGAAAAAGAATCAAAGCCAAAAAAAGAAAAAAACTATCTGCAAAATACCACATAAACCCTAAAACAATTCCAATAAAGAGCTGGGATCATTACTGTGCATAAAAGGGAAGAGATGCCTGTTGACAAATCGAGAAGCTTCGGGTCCGCCATGGCCGTCGTAGACGCCGACATAAGTAGCAGAACCAGAGGTAAATACTTGACTCTGGTCCTCAAGACTTGAGTTTGCCTGGACCACCGCGATCGAGTAATCGCCGCCGGCGTGCGGGCGCAAGTCTGCCTGCCAAAGTAAGCCATCGCCGCCGACTCGGCTTCCCAAACACCGCTCAAGGGGCCGCACAAGAGCTCGCAACATCGTTGTTTCTTCTTAAAGGCGAGCGAAGTGGGGAATTTTCAGTTGGGAGGATTATGGGTTTTGATCGAAGAATCGTGGGTCTTGATCGACTATTCGAGAAGTTCGATCTGTTTTTCGTTGGATTGGATTGAGGGATTGAGTCGAGAGTTGGTAAAAGAGAGGAGAATACCGCGTGAAGACGACGATGACAGATGACTCTGACTGCCGTTCGTTATTTACCTGTGAAGACTACGCGTCGTTTTTTATAGGCAGTATTTTTTTTAATCAATTTGTTTTTTCATTCATTTGTTTTGTTTTTTTAATGGTAGTGCTGGTCTTTTTTTCTGCCACCTTTTCAGCTGCTGTTTTTGTTTCAAACGCGTCACTTTATTATTTTGGCTTCTTTTTTCTCAAAACTATACATTATCTTATTGTAAATATCTAACATATTTAGTTTAAGAGAAGATATAAAATAACATCTTATTCTAAATAAAGCATACTCGTAATTTTAAAATATATTCAAATTAATTAAAATTCGAATAAATATGTAATAATATTGTATAACTTAAGAGATGTGTAAATATATAAATTCTCGTAATCGAAAATTCAAATATTTGAGGATAAAATAAAAATAAAAATAAATAAATTAGATATATAATAAATACAATATGAATATTAGATTTAATTATCTAAATATTTATATTTATAAATATTAAATAGATAATTTATTAAATATATAGATGAATGTATAAATAAATTTAATTTTAAAGATCACATTATAAATAAAATATAATAATTAATTTAAATCTAATATTCATTATGCATATAGACTATATATATAATAAATTTAGTATGAAAGGATAAACTACAAATACTAAACCATTAATCTTAATTTTTGTTTTCTGAATTTCTAGTGTGATGGTTTTTATGGTACTCCACAAACCAACAATCTAATTATAATAATATGTTCTTTTTCTATTCTCGACATTGTAAAAAATCCTAAAAACTGACCTCTCAAAATACTTAATTTTTATATGAAATTTGTTTTAATGTAATTGATATCTGATTTGATAATTTAATATTTTGTTTTATTATTTTAGATGAATTAACGACGTTAATATAATAATCGATAAAATTAAATTTAGATTATTGTGTGGAGATAAATATGAAAATTTGATAGTTGTTTTATTTATATTATGTATTTTATATTTTTGTGTGATTTTCAACTTTAATAATGGAATACTTATATTTGATAATTATCGGGTTTTTATTTTTATTTTTTTGTTTTTCTTAAAAAAAGTCTAGAAATGGATATCTAACAGAATTTCGTAATTTCACGATATTCGTATATGAAGATTCGTATTTACAAATACAAATATAAATAATAAATCTAAATATTCTTCGAATATGAATACGAATAATTAAATATTTAAGAATATTCATTATATGATCATTTTTGTGAATATGTTTTAAAAATAATATATAAATATATATAAACATATAACTACTAGCAAATCATTATAACTTTGTCTTTATTATGGATATACACTTTTGAGTACATGGTCTAAAATTGAGTAATTACTGACCAATTTTATAAATTTAAGGAAATTTGTTTTTACTATTCCTTATAAATATGACAAATTACAGTACATGGATACATCTAATTTCGGCAGAGACAATGTGAAATTCCAAGGTAAGATTTATGAGAAATAGACAGTAGCAAAAATTAAATGAAATAAATGTTATAATTTTCCGTAGATATATATTTTAAAAAAAATTGTAAGAATATTAACATTCAATAAAAAAATTCCATAATAAAAAAATTAAATAGAAGAGATTACATCGTGGAGTCTTAGCTACGTGGAGCCAAGTGTCTTTCCTTGTTTGGGAAGAAGATAAGAACTCAAATCTTCATAATCCAAATTTTCGATCCAAAATATTATCATATAATTGATATACTTTTACATCATTTAATTAATATTTTTATTTTGACAGCTTCGTCAATAAATGAAGGAAATAAAAATATATTGAATTTTCCGTGGCCGGATCTTATTAATCTTTTTTTATTGTTAATTAAATCTTAATGTTATAAAATTGTAGTCAATATGCAGATTTTTGTTCTAGATAAGTGATTAGCATAGGAATATTTCAGGCTATATTATTTTTATGCAAATTGGGGCATTTATTTTAGTTTAAACTTTGACATGGACCGACTTAGATTATATACGAGGGAATAAATGTTTTTCTATATTTTATTTAGTCCATGTTGCCGCTTATTTCAATAACTAAAATAAAGTTTATAGAGTTTAAGATCTATTCTATTTCTTTTATTAATTTAAATCAAGTTTGTAAACTCCAAAATATATTATAACTTTTTATTGGATATTTTTTCTAAGATATAGATTGGAAATATGATAAAAATGATATTTTGTATTCTTCCATTCACCTATTAAATTAATCAATATTGAAAAAAATTCTCACAATTTTGGTTCATACAATGCAGTAAAAGATAAAATTATAGACCGTAAATTGGCAGAATAAACTAAACATTGAAAAATGTTTATGAATAAGAAAACAATAATAAAAATCGTGAACTTATGTCACTGTTTGGGAAAAGCAAAATAAAATAAATGTCTACATTTGAAGAAGCTCATGGCCTAGTTGCTGTGCTAAAGAGGTTTACTTCAACCCTAAGGATCGAGTTTGGGCACATCCAACCAAAATCACGAATTTTTCAGTAATTTTTTAAATAATTACGAAATATTCATGAAAATATATATGGAAACATTCTATAAAAAATTAATAAATTTATTTCGAAGAATAAAATAAAAAATACGCATCATATTTAAATATAAATTTAATCGAACCTTTGAAATTTGTTTGAGTGGAAGATTCTCAAATATATTTTCAAATATATGATTGTCATATACATAGACACAGATTTTATTAGTTTCGTTGTATATATAGACACAGATTTTGGTTAGTTTACTTTGCTAGTTTACTACATTCATATATTTATTTTCACAAAGTAATGGAAAACGGTAAAAAGGATTCGAAACTTTTAGCATGGTATCAGATCATCTCTGATTATCGGTCGAAACCCTGCGAAACCTATTCTTCTCGAACTAGAAAATCATGACTGCCGATGGAACTTTCGGCAGAGATAAGGCACCGATGGCGGCTCACCAGACCGACTACACTAGATCTGATGATCTCATGACTAAACCAGCGGTGAATTCTCAGGGCGGTGGGGCGATCGTCGTCTGCAGGAGATCCCTGTGAATTCTCCATTTTATCTTCATCCCTCCGAAGATCCGGGAACTGTCATCACCTCGGTTTAGCTTCATGGAGAGAGTAATTACGAGGAATGGGCGAAATATCTTCGTCATGCATTGCGTACGAAACGCAAGATCGGTTTCATTGATGGGAGCATCCGACAACCTGCTATAAACGAACCAGAATATAAGGAATGGGGGCCGATGAATTTGATGCTCGTGGAGTGGCTCTTCAACACCATCGATCCGCAGATATGCACTTCTATATCCATCGTTGAAGAAGTCAGCGAGCTTTGGGAATATCTTCGTAGCCTTTTCTCGGTTGGGAATGCATCCCGCGTTCAACAACTTCGTTCCGATATCGCGCGATGTACTCAACAAGGTCTTTTGGTGCAGGTTTATTACGCCAAAATCAAGAAGATGTGGGATGAATTAGACGTTTACAAACCAGTCCGCACCTGCAAGTGTGGAGAACTTCACGCTGAACTCCTAAGAGATCGTGAGGAAGAATAGATTCATCAGTTCCTTATGGGATTCGATGAAACGAGATTCGGAGTGGTTCGGTCGAACATTTTTAACACCGAACCGCTCCTATTTCTGAACAGAGTGCATTCCATGGTTCTGCAGGAGGAACGTCGTCATGTCATGGTACATAACAGAGAACCAGATCGCTCGGATGCAGTTGGTTTCTCTGTTCAGGCTGCTCCGATAATTGCGGCTGCAGCTTTACAGACTCGGGAGAAGCAGGTCTGTTCGCACTGTCGTTGTAACGGCCATGACGTGAGCACATGCTTTCATCTGTACGGGTATCCCGAGTGGTGGGAAGAACGCCAGAAGAAGAATGGATCACGCAACAGGACTCGCGGGAACTCAAATGGTGGCAGTTCCTCGCGGACAGGAGAAACAGCGCGTTCGGCCAACAATACCGGCTCGGGAGAACGCAACATTTTGGCCAATGCTGTCTTTGTGGCTAGTTCTTTATCTCAGACTGCAGTGGATCTCGATCGCTCGTCAATGCCGAGATTCACGAATGAGCAATGGAACACGCTTCTCAATCTGATGAAGCTCCAACGCAGCAGCTCTGATGATAGATACTCTGGTAAGACAAGAATACCCGATATTTTGTTAGATTCCGGCGCATCACAACATATGACAGGATCACTGGAATTGTTGGACAATGTGTTAGCTATTATCCCATCCTCAATTGGTCTTCCAAACGGACAACATAAAACTGTGACTCATAGTGGAGATATGCTGATAGGCGACTCTGTTTGTTTAAAAAATATGCTTTATGTTGCTGATATGAACTGCACATTGATTTCTGTTGCCAGATTGTTGCAAGAAAATAATTGCAAAATACCGTTGAATCCTCGGTTTTGTGTGATACAGGATTGTACAAAGAGGACTCTGATCGGAACGGGTGAAGAATGCAATGGGGTTTACCACTTCAGAGGCGTGATTGGAGGACGTGCGTGTTAGGCATCTCGTCTAGCGTCTCGAGATCTTTGGCATCATAGGTCGGGTCACCCATCTGACACTGTTTTGAATTTGCTTCCTGTTTCCATTGGTGTTTCTAAACATTCCGTTAATAAGGCTCCGTGCGACGTTTTTTTAGATCCAAACAGACTCGAGCTTATTTTTCTGAGAGTGACAATAAAGCTGCTTTTGTTTTTTATTTGATTCATTGTGACATTTGGGGATCTTATTATACACCATCTCTTTGTGGCTCGACATATTTTCTTACAATCGTTGATGACTAATCACGTTCTGTCAAGGTATATTTGATGATAGCTAAGAGCGAGGTCAAGAGTATAATACAAAATTTTTGCGCCATGGTTACACGGCAGTTTGGAACATCGGTTAAAACCGTTCGTTCCAAAAACGGGGCGGAGTTCATTAGTCTTCGTTTCTATTTTTCAGTCTCAAAGGATCATTCATCAAACTTCTAGCGTTCACACGCCGTAACAAAATGGGCGTGTCAAACGTAAGCACCATCACATTCTAAATGTGGCACGAGCTCTCTTGTTTCAAGCTCGGTCACCAACCAAATTCTGGGGAGAATGCATTCTCACTGCTCTTTATCTCATCAATCGGACACCGTCAACATGACTTAACGGGAAGTCACCCCATGAAATTCTCTTTGGGGAGGTACCAGACTATTCTCGGCTACGACAATTTGGATGTCTCTTCTACGCTCATAAGGGTCAGAAACCGCATGATAAATTTGATGCTCGCGGACATCGATGTGTCTTCATCGGGTATCCAACTACCCAAAAAGGGTGGTGTGTATTTGATCTTGAAACTGAGGAAGTGTTCGTCTCTCGGGATGTTATCTTTCATGAAGAAGTTTTCCCGTTTACCTCTTCCTCGGATACATCAGTCTCGGCGCCTCAGTGCACCTCTGTTCTCCTTTCGGTGTTTGAGTACCCTATCATTCCGGTAGAAGCTCTTGAATCTGACCATAACAGAAGGCGTGGTTCTGCTGCTGCTGATGGCTCTGAAGACAGGGGGCGTATTTCCGATGAAGCTGATGTTACTGAAAATAGGAGGCGTGCTGATGAGACCAGTGGAGACACCACCGCTACTGGTACTACGAACCTGTAGACTGCACTAACCACCGATGCTCTGCCGGTGCAAGTGAACTGACCTCGTTCGTCATCTCCATCTCTTGGTTTGGGGTCTGAATTGGTCTTGGCAAATGATGTGAATGACAGTTTAACTGAAATTCCAGTTGAGTATGCACAGAACCTCAGACGTGGTCATAGAACTCGCGTTCTACCAGTTCGATTTCATGACTACGTCACCTACTCAGCCCGTTGCTTCGAAGACCCCATTTGCATTCCAACCCCATCCGATTCGGTGTCCTTTGGTATGTCTCTCTATCCTCTCGCAAATCACGTTACTTGTGCTAATTTTTCTGGTTCCCATAGGACGTTTTTGGCAGCTGTCAACAAGATCACAGAACCTAGAAGCTTTGCTAAAGCGGACTCTTCTCCAGAATGGCATGCAACAATGAAAACTGAACTACATGCATTGGTCCTAAACGAGACTTGGACCCTTACCTCTCTTCCCGTAAGCAAAAAGGCAATTGGCTGTGGCTGGGTTTACAAGGTGAAATATCATTCCGATGGTTCAGTTGAGCGTTGTAAAGCTCGATTGGTGATTCTTAGGAACCGAAAAACTGAAGGGGTCGATTTTGAAGAGACTTTCGCTCCTGTAGCCAAGATGCTTACCGTGCGTCTTTTCTTGGCAATTGCGGCGGAAAAGAATTGGGTTGTTCATCAAATGGATGTGCACAATGCATTTTTACATGGAGACTTGGAAGAGGACATCTATATGAAGCTTCCACCGGGTGTCTCTAGTCCCGATCTGACGCTGGTTTTGCAAACTAAAGAAGTCATTGTATGGCCTTCGTCAAGCCCCACAATGTTGGTTCGCCAAACTCACCTCGACGCTATTAAAGTATGGTTTTCAACAATATCGATCCGATTATTCTCTTTTTTCCCTCATCCGTGGAAACATTAACCCTTTTGTTCCTGTTTATGTTGACGATTTACTTGTGGGAGGAAATGATGAGGAGTCTGTGGCAACATTTAAATGATATCTTAATGATTGCTTCCATATGAAGGACCTCGGTTTGCTAAAGTATTTCCTCGGGATTGAGGTTGCTCGAAGTTCGAAGGTTTCTATTTATCACAACGGAAAACGCTTTGGATATTATTTCCGAATGTGGTTTGTTGGGGACAAACCGGTGGCGTTTCCCATGGAATAAAATCACACTTTATCGGCATCCAAATCTGATTTTTTTCACGACGTCTCACAATATCGGCGGCTAGTCGGTCGTCTCATTTATTTGACTATCACTCGTCCAGAGCTGAGTTTTTCAGTTCATGTGTTGGCCCAATTCATGCAGAATCCTCGTCTTGACCATTGGCAGGGTGCGTTACGAGTCGTAAGATACCTAAAAGGCTCTCCCGGACAAGGTATTCTTCTGAGTTCAGCTAGTGATCTTCTTCTTTATGGCTGCTGTGATTCCGATTAGGCGACTTGTCGTATCTCATGATGCTCAGTTAGTGGCTATGTGGTTCTTCTTGGAAATTCTCCGATTGCGTGGAAGACTAAGAAATAACATACGGATTCGCGATCTTCGGCCAAAGCAGAGTACCGATCTATGGCATATTTGACTTCCGAGCTCAAATGGATCAAGCCTCTATTAGCGAGTTTTTGCGTCTTACATCCCTCTCCGATGCGTATGTTTTGTAATAATCAGGCCGCATTACACATTGCAGCGAATCCTGTTTTTCACGAACGTACAAAGCACATTGAGGTTGATTGGCATTTTGTGCGAGATGAGCTTCTTAATGGTACCATTCAGACTGCCTACATTCGTTCTACGGATGAACTAGCTGATATCTTCACTAAAGCGTTGAGGTTGTTTCCGTTTGTTCGATTGCGGTCCAAGTTGGGCATTCACGATCTCCATGCGCTAACTTGAGGGGGCGTAATGGAAGATTCTCGGATATATTTTCAAATATATGATTGCCATATACATAGGCACAGATTTTGTTAGTTTCCTTGTGTACATAGGCACAAATTTTGGTTAGTTTCCTTTGCTAGTTTACTGCATTCATGTATTTATTTTCACCAAGTAATGGAAAACGGCAAGAAGGATTCGACACTTTTGGCATGTTTTACAAAATTTTCTCATTTATGAAAGAATACATAAATTTCGATGTATATTTAAAAAAAATATATTGTCAAAAAATACGTCAGGCTAAATTATCGTCCAGATAGATTGCCTAAACCATATAATGACAATCAAACATCTAAAAAGAAAGCCTAAATAAAATCACATACGTAGTAATTGTCCAGTGCATAAGTGTCGTCTAAGGTTTCCCCTAGATCGTTCTTTAGACCACCACTACATATAAATATTTATACATATATATACACAAAGTCATAAATAGACTATGTCATAATTCAAAAATATCTTAACTCTAATGTCTTAATTGATTCTCTGACAACGACATCAAAAATTTGATGTGGTTAATCCAAGTAATAAATACCTAGACTAATGTTTCCGTGAGAATACGGATCGTGTAGTACCAGGATCGAACACTAGGGAACCGACGCAATAGTAAAGTTATTAAATCAATGAATAGGATGGATAATAAATCAAGTGATTGGAATGTAAAAAATACTAAACTAACTAACGGGATAAACTCAATAAGGTAAAACACCATATGTTTCGAGAAATGTCGGGACATGTAATGGACGTTTCTATGAATCATGAAATCGGATTATCTCAATCAATAAAGAACTCAAAATCAATTATCGGAAGGGACTCTATCGACACCTAAATCCACTATCTAGAAAATCAACGTACTCATCTCCCGATGCAGCAAAACGAACATCTAGATGCATTAAGATCAGTGAGGAACTCAACCTTAATAGGGAATTCAACCTCAATTCTTACGGATTAACCTACCGGTCAAGATTCTCATTAACCTAATTCGTTCAAGGGTTATTTTTCAAGACTTAAATCTGACCTCTCAGCCTAGAGAAACCTCTAAATTCATTCAAACAAGTGATCGACAAGGATGAAAGCATTAAGAACAACCCATCAAACCAATTGAGAACAAATCCGACATCAAGCATTTAAATCCAAACAAATCCAATACAATAATGCAAATAAGTGCTATTGAAGATCATGGTTATAGATATCATCACATATTCGGGGAATTCAAGCTCTTTCTTAGGGAATGACTCTTCCGGTGCCTAATCCCACTATCTAGCATACGTACTACCAATCTTCCAATTGCGTAATCTCACACATTAAATGCATTAAGATCGGTATCCTAAATCTTGAATTCAATCGACTGACCGGTCAAGGTTCTAAATCGATTAAGATCCCAAATAATGGCTATGTTCCAAAATCTAATTCATCTTCAAATGCTATCAGATTTTTATAATCATTCATTCATATGGTCAGAAAGAACAAAAGCATTAAGAACAACCAATAAATCCGAAAACGATCAAATATTATAACTAAGCCTTAAACACAAAACTTCATTATATATCGACAAACTCTAACCTATGGCAATAAACCTACTCGAACATAGGGTTAGAAAACAAAACACGAATAAAAGGTATCTTAAAGATAGATATAGAATGTGATTTCTCCCTTATCCTAATACCGTAGTCTTCAACAGCTCCATCGCGTTCCGAGTTCGCTGCCCCTTCTCCAGCCTATTAGCGCTCTGCTTCTCCTCTCTCCCTCTCAGGCGTCCATGTGTGTCTCCGTTCTTGAATTTCATCATGTCCGCCTCTTTATCATTCTCCCTAGGGTTCTCTACTGTTTCTAATTAATTGGGACCACCCTTTTTTATTTTTTACTCCTCTTAAGAACTTCTAGGAAGTTTGTTACCGTGTTGAGAGCTTCTAGAAAGTTTGTTACGTACATGATCCAAAAAAACGCAGGTTCGATTACCACCCCAAGGCGGATGCTGTTCTGGCCAAAATGACTCCTTCTCTTACCCCTCCGTGCTTCCTTTTCTTGCTCCATCCATGTTTCTATTCCATGTTTCAACCGTGCCTTTCCAAATGTTATTCCAGCAATCGCAAATTTCCATTTCGGTTCAGCCATGTTTCCATTTTTGTGAGCCGCGACCGCTATTTCCATTTTGTGTGACTGAAGGAGGCTTGAGTGTTGAGTGTGTACAACTGAGCTTGAAGTAGTTTTTGCCAACATTTTCTGACATTTGCTCGTGTTCGTAATCCGATATCTCATTTCCTGCAAAACGCGAGAAAATGCTAGAAGAAAACTAAATTGTACTTAACGCTCAATAAAGTTCAAATAAATGATAAAACTAACTATGAAAATAGATGAAAGTACTATAACGTTTACATGTTATCAGGAGGTATTATGACAATATATTAATGTTTTTATAAATGAATTAAATGATGAAATGCGCTACGGACAGGTTTGCATATGGGATTTTGGACGAGATTATGATGGACTAATAAGCCAATAATAAATATATAAGTACCAAAGCTTGAAATTTGATATTTCAATGATAAAACGATATTAATTTCATATAATTTATTGTTTCACATTAAAAATTCAAGGTGATATTGTATTTCTATTAAAGTACACACAAATTATATGAAGTTTGATATACATTATAAATTGTAAAAGAGCATAGATTTGATAAGTTGACTTAGCATGTAGTCTCATAATCCTATAAAAGAATACCGGGTTACACTGATAAGAGTGTTTAGATATTTTAAACATACGATTAGTTACATATTGCATTACATGAGATATCCACCTATATTAGAAGGATACAATAATCCAAATTAGGTTTCAAACAATATGATGGTATAAGTTCAAGTGGGTATGTATTTATATTTGACGGTGTAATCGTGTATTGGAAATATTAAAACAAACCATAACGATTCGGTTGACAACGGGAGCCGAATTTATAGCTTTAGATAAAATCGATGAACATTACTTAAAATTTATGATTTATGGATGGATATTTTGGATAGTCAATCCCTTTACGATTTTACAAACGGATTCAAGAAAAATTTGTATCTTTCGATAAAATCAATGAAAATTACTAGAAATTTATGATTTATGGATGGATATTTCGGATAGGCAATCCCTCTATGATTTTTTCAGACAGATTCAAAACAAATTATTGATTCAATATATCTTCAATGTTATTTCAGCAGTAGAATTAAAAAGAGACAATTGCAAAAGCACATAGATTATGGGTGACATTCTCTTATGCACAACGTTTTTTTTATGTGAAAGATATATTATTTGTGCGGTTGAAATACAAGAATAATATGTGGATTCAAAGAGACAAAAAATGTGAATAATTTTCATCATTATAACGAGGTAAATACTGAATTTTTTAGTTGCACAACTACTTTGAGTCTTGTTGATTAGTTCCGTGAATTTGATGCATTAAAGTTTATAATACATATATTTATTTTTTATTTATATTTTTCTTTTTTTTATTTACTGATGTGGATGGTGAGGTGGATTTCGACATTGAATATACATCATAGAGCTTTAACAGACGCATTTCAAATTTAATAGCGTTAATTTTTATATTGTTATTGAGATTAATTTTAAAAATGTTTATATTATTGTGACAACATAATGTTAGTTCAAGTAAAAGTATATATTGAACTTGTTGATATTTTATTTTTTCACTTTAGAATAAGTTAATAAAATTTTGGTGGGATTTTTCATATATATATATATTATTTATTACTTAAAGCAACGATACATTCTATAACAGAAAATTCAAATATCTTAACATTTTCTATGAAAGATGAAAAAAAAACTTAACTCGAAAGAAATCGAAGTGTAATCGTGGAGGCCACTCAATATTTTTTACGAGAAAATAATGAAATCCTATGTGAATACCATAACCTCTACCGCTTCTCAAGAAAAAATGGTGGGGTCCAAAGAATAGATGCAAACGGTAAATACCATGGCTCGACCACTTCTCGAAACTAAATGGTAGGGTCCAACGAGCCCATGCACACTGCAGAGAGTCTACATGCAACTGATAAGTTGGTTCGTTCTTATTTATTAGAAAAACCAACTTTGATTTCATCATTGTTAGTGTAGTTCGTTCATAAATAAAAAATTCCATTAAAAGAAATAGAACGGTTACACTAGTGCTCTCCTTTAACGGATTCATTCAGTGTATTGTTGGCTATCACTTTATTTGTTAGATCTGAGGAATTACCGCTAGATCGTTAGAACATAAAAGATCTTCAATTGGGTTTTTAGTAGCAAAAGATAATTTTATCTTCTTTTGATTCATATATTTTTCTATCTTCTTAAAAAATTAAAAATTATCTAAATTAACAAAAATAAAAAGAAGAATAATGAGATCTTCATCTCATACATTCTAAATACATTCTAAAGGAGTATAGTAAGGACTTATACATCTGAGACACTAACGGAGAAATTATGTTAAGACCTTCTAATGAAAGTATGAAAAACTAGCTTAAATATGAACAACGTATACACAAATCAAGCATGCAAGCCTAAGAAGCCACATCCAATTTTTTGTTGGCATCCAAACCAAATTTTGTATCATAGATATAATTGTTATTTTGTTTTGTTCTCATATCAGTTATGCCAGAAATCATAAACTTATATTTATATTAATGGATAATCTTATACTGTTGAGATAATTTTTGGATTGAATTGATTTTAAAACTCATTCGAAAAAAACTAAACTATTGGAAATTATTTGAAAAAAAGAAATAAAAAAACATGAATAAAAAAGTATTAACAATATCTAGAATATTTCTAAGGCATTACAAATATTTTTAACGATTGTAATATTAAATTTATACTAGTTCTCAATTTATTATTAACATTCTTTCCCATTATAAGCATGCAACTAGTCTTTATGGTTACAAATAATAATAAAACTACTATTCATTTTAGCCATTATCACTTCTTTTTCGTTATAGTTATTCACTATACTCTTTTCGATTCTCAACAAATAAAATATTTATATTTTTCAAGTATGTAATTGGTAAACATAAGTTCTCTCTACCTTTAAAAAACTATATCACCATCCCATGAACATGTGAATATCAATAGTTTATGTGTTTTTTTAGCTCTAATGGTAGAAGATCTATCCTTACCATATCAAAAGACTAAGAATTTATTGAGTTCATATTATTATTTTATAATATATAAATTTGGAAAAGATCTTGAAAAATAAACAATATTTCAATTTAGAAACTTACAAAACGCTCAATTCAATAGTTTTAAACAATACTAAATATATAGGTAAAATGTTTTAAAAAAATAAAATGTGATGAGAACTTCAGAATCTGACTTTCAATCTTTGAAAGAAATTTAAACATTCAATAATCTTAAATAATATCAAATATATTAGATGAAAATACTTCAAAAGATCACGTTTTAGTTTAAAATAAAAAATTCAAATTCTCAGTTTTAATCTCATTTTTCAAAGATATTCAAAACTTTCATTGATCTTGATTCGTGAAAATATCCACTAAATATAATCTTATCCTTTGTAAGTACATAAAATTTTGACATTTGTACATATCTCTTCTCATTAGCCAAATAACTTATCATGATCACATGTTAATGGATTAAGAATTTATAGAACTCATATAGTATCTTATGTTATTAAAGATGATTTAGTAAAGAGTATTTGAAATATTTAAACTTCAAGCATTAATTAACTTTTGAATTTCAAAAATGCTACAAAATTTTGTGTTACATATTTTTTGACTACATCGAATCATATTCAATGTGAAAATATTTACACTACTAGAAAATTCATATTTAAGCGCCGTCGTTCGTAAATTCGACAATGGATTAGGGATAGTTTATGGAACGATAGAAGGACTCTGTCGTCAATTTGTCCGTAAATTAATCAACAGACATCCGTCTATAATTTCTTTCGTGTTTGCATACGGATACCATGTCCGTCCGTTGATAATTTCACATGAATTAAAGATAACTTTTACGTTGGTTCGTAATCCATCTGCACTTGTTTTTAATCTGTGCGAAATTTGCTTATATCACCCATACTATCCATTCTATACATTTTACACAAAATTATCATTTCTTCTACTTCATATCATATTTATATTTTATATTATTATGAAATATTTTTAAATATCAAATACTTTATTTTCTACTATAGATGTATAAAAGAATTGATCCAGAAACTCATACTATTTTGAAGGAGTTTATGGATGAAATTACAGATTCAATGGTGATGCGATAAATCAACAAGTTTCCCAAGAAACCAGTAAATTTGTTAGTTCATGCGTCAAATGCCAAAATGAAAGATTGTTAATGAGAGAACATTCCGAAATCACATCTATTAAGAGGTTCCACTCCAAATTAGTTCATGTGGCTATCTTATCAAGAAATGTTTAACAGAGTATTGCAAAAAATGATGTTATTGGAATGAGTCAATATGTTAAAAAGTTTACGTTGAAATGGTACAAATATATTATGTGAAACCAATAAAAATATTGAAGAAGATTCAAATGATGCAAAAAGATTTTTTGAGATGTTGGATAGTGCTAGACGTCCACTTTATGACGGTTATAGAATAGATCTTTCACAATTATCGTTAATTGTGTGTCTACTGAATTAAAAGACAAAAGACAATCTTTCTGAAAAGTGCATGAATCCTATATCTCAATTAGTCAAAAAATTATTTGCCTTAAGATAACACTATTGTAGATTCTTATTGTGAGATAAAGAAGATGGTGTGATCCTTAGGTCTCTTATCATATCAAAAGGTTAATGCGTGTTAAGATATTTGAATGATTTTTTGGAAGGATAAAACATATGTGAATAATGTTTCTTTTTATAGAAAATATCGATTTTATTTGAAATAAAAGTGGTTTCATATCCTCTTATGTGTGATCGTCTCATTTTTACACGTATTTCTCGCATGATTTTAGAGATGTTTATGATATAGATGCGATGTTTACGTATGATGTTGTATCCGTTTTACTCGTTTTCCTGTTTTCATGTCCTTATAGGTTTTTAATGCAAATTTGGTTCATTTCGAAGCTAAGGAATGTACATGGGACAAATTACTAGCATCGATGATCGTAACGGTGCAAACGGGACGAGAAACGAAGAGTAACAAGCAACCATTGTTCCTTGCACGGTTGGGCATTGTGCCTTGCATGGTCGGGCACTTTGGGCTAGAGATCAAGCACGGTCGGGCATTAATGTCACAAACTATCCCCGAGAGCATCGCATGACCCGGGCTCCTACGTTGTACAGTCGGGCATTGAGCATCATGCAAGCACGGTCGGGCTTCCTTGTTGTGCACAACCGGGCTCATCAAACTTCAAGAACCAGCACGACCCAGCTCTTCAATCTGCACGACCGAGCAGCACTTCAAGGACATCAGCCCGATCGATCACCCAATGTCATGCACGATCGAGCTCCATGTGTTGTACAATCGGGCTCATCAAACAATGAGGCGCACGACCAAGCTCTTCAACCTGCACGACCGAGCTCATGAAGAAACAAACAAGCACGACCGATCTCTTCCTTGTGCACGACCGAGCTCATGAAGAAACAAGCAAGCATCGCCGAGCTCTTACTTCAGCACGGTCGGGCACTCTTCAAGAGACATGCTCGATCGGGCTACACATGTTGCACGGCCGGGCATGGAGCCGCGTGAACCTGTGACGCGGAAAAGGAAAACTTTGGCTGACTTAAACGCAAAAGGAAGATCACGAGAGAAGAATGGAAAAGATTCAGCCAAAGAGGAAAGAGGAAGAAAAGGAAGAAAGAGAATAGGAAAGAAGAAGAAAGGGGTAAAAGGAAGAAGATAAAATCGGTTACAAAGGTTAGACACACGACAGACACACGTTACACAGAGTAGACACAGAGAGACATAGAGAGTTACACAGAGACTTGCAGAGGAGACATTCAAGGGGTATTGAAGATCGAATAGGGACTTCGGTTTTGTTTGGTTTTTATGTTCCTTAAACTATCTATTTTTTATTATGTTGTTTGTTTTCGGACGCATGAGCGAGTAATCATTTGTTCTAGGAGAAGGGATTAGCCCATGGCTATCCCAGAACCACTTTGTATTTATCTTTGAATGTAATTTCCCGTTTTCGTCTATCTATTCTTTGTCTGAGTGCTTCATTGCCTTGTATTTACGATGGACACGTAGATGCATGTCTTAGGAACTTAGGAGAAGGATCGAAAGGAGAATTCTAATTCCAGATGGTCAGGTTTAGAACAATCGAGGCTACGCCATGAAAGTAGGGTAGTAGCGGTTGAGGATAAAACGGATGAATCACAGAACTTATAGGTCTAGTTGAAGGTGTCAGCCACGAAAATAGAGGATAACTTGACTAGATCACGTGTCTATGCCTTGAGAAAGGATAGATATCATATTAGAATCGTCTGCCTTAGATAGCTTAATTGGGAATGCATGATTAGATAGGTTGATTGTTGGTTTCAGAAGTCTTGTGGTCAAACCATAATCCTAGAACGTTTATCTCACTGTTAAGAACTCGTAGTTTATTGTTTCTAGTTATTTCATTCCTAAAACCAATATTTCATTGTTTGCAAGTTTGATTCGTAGTTTGAGTTTAGGTTGTGTTGTGTATTCCCTGTGGGATCAACACCTAAAGTACTACACATGTGCTGTGCACTTGCGGGTAGTTTAGGTTAATATTTGTTTAACTTGGAATGCATCAAATTTTTGACGCCGTTGTTGGGGACTATTGTCAACACGTCTTAGATTAGAACCTAGGATTATATTTGTTTCGTTTTTTGTTTTTTTCTTTTGTTCTTTCTACCTAAATCATTTTTATTTGTCTGTTGTAGAGCCGATAGATCAAAGAAGAGTGGGATAATCAGAATGGTATGTTGAACGTCCATGGACATTTGCAGCAACAGCAACTTGCACCTCAACCGCGAGAACCACATGCTCCTCCACCACGTAGCCTCAGAGATTACGTGGTACAGAACATGAACAACGTTTGAACCACCATACGGATGCCTGCTGTTGCAAGAGAACATTTTGAAATTAAGCCGGCGATGATCAACATGCTTTATCAGAAGCAATTCATGGGTGGAAATCACAAGGATCCCCATCAACACCTCAGAGACTTCCTAGATCTTTCCGGTGCGTTCAAAATACACGGAGTCTCAATTAGGGGACGAGCAAAAACATGGCTGCAATCGCCTTCCCACTGGTTCAATCACTACTTGGGAATAGCTCTGCACATTTTTCCTATCCTGATTCTTTCCTCCGAGCAAGACGATTCAAATGAGGGGAGAAATCACGACGTTTAGATGCAGAGATGGAGAAACGTTGTCCGAAGCGTGGGATAGATTTAAGGATCTTCTACAGATGTGTCCACACCATGGTCTCGAGCAGTGGTATGTTATCCAAACCTTTTACAATGGAATTTCAGACGAACACCAAAAGACGTTGGATAACACTGCTAGAGGATCGTTTATGGATCTGAGTGTTGAGGAGGCATACGAGCTGATTGATAACCTCACCATGAAGCATACCATGTGGTCCACACCAAGAGGTATACCTAACATAACTCGAGGTTTATATGAGTTAAATCAGGGCAGAGTGACGGGCAATGCAGCAAACGATGTGTACTGTGTGAATTGCGGAGATATAGAACACGTAGCTTATCAATGCACGGTGCAAGAGAACATGGAATACATGAATTATGCCCAGCAGCAAGGAAACACACAATTCAGGAATACCTACAACCCAAATTGGAGGAACCATCAAATTTCTCATATCAAACGACTCAACCGGTGAAGTATTCGAGATTTCAGCAACCACAACAACCGTGCCAGCAAAATAATCATCAATTCCAGCAAGCTCAACAAGCTCCGCATGCTCCTCAACCTCCTCAAGCTCCCTCGTCAAGCCTTGAGGCGGTGATGCTTGAATTCATCAAAGAAAAAAAGGCAACAACAATCAATTCAAGCCAACTTCAATGCGGATATGGGGGCTGCAATCAACGAGCTCAAAACACATGTGAATATGTTAGAAAACTCCATAGAACAGCAAGCTGCCTCATCCTCTTGGAATCCCGGATAGCTTCTCAAAAAAGCCTATCCAAACCCGAGAGAGTACGTGAACGATATTACCTTGTGCAACAATGATGTGATTGAGCACCCACCCTCCAAAGAGCAAGGGAAAATTGTTGGAACGTCTATGGAAAAGGCAAAGGTACCATTGCGATTATGGAAGGAGTTGAACCAGATTTTGACAAACCATATGTTGCTCCACCGGCGTACAAACCTCCAATATTGTTTCCTCAACGCTTGGTGAGCAGCAAGAACGAAGAGAGAGTGGGCAAATTTCTAGAGGGTCTCAAGAAGCTCGACATCAACATCCCATTCGTGGAAGCCCTCCAAAGAATGCCTAATCACGCCAAACTCCTCAAGGAGGCTCTTTCCAAAGATAGGCATGTCAAAGAGAGTGAGACAGTAGCACTCACCGAAGAATGTTTGAGAGAAATTATTCATCATGGTCGATTATTATGATCTCATACAATTTACCACCAGATATATGCATGGAAATTGAGTTTTTTTCTTAACAGTACTGATGCTCGAGCCTTATCATCCCATAAGAAGTTTCGATATATTTCTTCAACTATTGATTGAAATGATGAAATATTTTTGGGTGGAGGTTCAAATATATAATGCTTTGAGGTCACATAATTTTATGTTACGAGGTGTTTTTATATGGACCAAAACCGATTTTTCATTTTATGATATGCTATTTGGATGGACAACGTCTGGTCTGTATACTTTTTCGTGTTGCATTGGTGATACAGATGTTTTCTAGTTGAAACTCCACTGATAATATACAAAGGTGTAACAAAACGTTATGAGGACCGTAGTTGTGCGGAAGCATCCACCACCAGTGTTAACCAATGAATAAATTTTGAATGATGGACCTATTGATTTCAACTTTCCTAAGGTATTAATTACGTGAGAAATAGTCATGGAGAATTAGTGGGTACTAAGTCACCTATAATTGGAGGCAAACCATTTTTTTAGATTTAACATATTCGAAAAAATTTAAACTTCAACATAATCCTGACGTCAAGCTCATAGAAAATAATTTCTTTTATAACATCATCAATATTGTTTTAAACATCATAAGAAAGATGAATGATAATATTAAATCACAAATTAGAAAGCATATTCCTCGTAAAAACATTTACACATAAGTGATGACGATAACGTCTCAATTTCGATATTTAGAGTGACAAATAAAGATAAAAATAAATTATTGAAATGAATGAAAGATTAATTTTCTTAGTTTTTCTTATTTGATGGAAAAAATACACTTGAAAAATTTGTATATATGTTTAATTATAAATATATATGTATATATATGATATTTATTTTAATATATTTATCTATAAAAATTTATATTTACATTAATTTGAGGTGCTTTTTAATTTTTCCATGATTTATGTGCGACAAATTTAAGTTTACGTGGTAAAATATTGAAACGTAACATAATTACTATATTTGTAATTGATAGAAGAACTTTTCTAAATCATTTTTAATGTTACAGAATATCTCACAATTCACTTTCCTCACGATGTTGCATTAGGAGGTCTAGTTCAATTTCGTTAGAGATATCCATTTGAGAGATTCATTTTTCATTTGAAAGACAAATTTAAAAAAATTATAGAACAATACATGATTGAAGAACTATTATTCTTTACGTTGTATTACTTTGAGCCACATATTCAAACACAAAGCATGAATGTTAACATATCTTTTGAGGGTAGTTTAGTTACAAGTACTTCTCAACCAAATACATCTCAACTAACTCGAAATAAAACTTCTTGACCTCCTTGAGTTAATTTTGAGTTACACATAAACATAAATTTTACAGTTGTTCCCCCTTAGTTAGGTGCACCCCTAGTATATGAACTTCACACTTGAGTATCCACATTCACACACACAAATACACAAACAATGTTTTTCTTTAACTTCTTTTTTATGAAGATGTGACTTTCTCAAGTTATAGCTCCTTTTTTATTGTTGTAAGTTACACCAATTAGTTGTTGCCTCTTGATTCTTTAATAGGTTCTCTTTAGCAAGATTTTACGGCAAACTTCTTATATTTTTTTGAAAGTTTTGTAATTTTTCTTCTTTGCAGACTTTCTCAAATCTAGTAGTTTGTTGTTAATTTGTTAAAATGTTTATTATGTCTACATGTTGGCCTGTTTTTTCTGACATCTAATCTTAAAAAATTTCACCTTTTAAATTTATGCTAAATCACATAAAATGAAAATAAAAGTCAGTAAGAATAATATTCTTCAATAGATTCATAAATGAAATTAGCATAAAAACTTCAAAACTTTATAAAATGGAGTCAATCAACATAGGTTCAAACATTAACCATTAGCTACGAACTATAGTTTAACCCATTATAGATCTTATTAAAACACCATGGTTTAGTAAACTTTCATAAAAGTCTGATTAAACATTAGGTGTCATAGTCTTCTTCAGAATAAGATGCACCATACGAAGTACCAACTATTTATTAACCCTTTCTTTTTCCTTTATCTTCCTTTATTTTGTTGAGCATAATTTCAAACACGTTAGACAATAAATGTACGAAACAACTCAAATTTAAGGAGGAAAGAAACACATTGCGATACAGAGTTTTGATGTGCATTTTTCATCCTTTTTTCATTTTGATGAGATCCTCTTTCATGTAATTAACCTTCTTACCAATCTTAAGGATGATTGTTCCAAAATCATCCTCAACATGAATGTTCGTGTCGATTTCCTCATCTTTTTTATTGTATCGATTCTCGATTCTAATCCATCTTGGGATAGGCTCCATTATTCTTTTCCTCCTAGCACATTTCTCTGCTTCACTATCACTACATTTTGAAACATGGTAATATCAAAGAGTGACTGGCATAATATGATCCAAAATGAACTTTTAGGGTTGATCATCCTCCACTTTTTTATGCAGTAAAGTACGACTGCCAACTCCTAATTTAGAGGATCATATTTCTGATTGAAAATCCAAATTTTCTCTAATATTTTGATCAATATTGAATATTTGAATGTCATCCTCGTTGGTTTGATGTCTCCAGTCCATTCAACTTCAGTTTCTCGTTTGAATTCTTTAGCCACAATATCTAAATTTGTATCTTTTTTAATTATTTGCAATGATGATAGGTATATTAGGTGTTTTCAAATGTTTGTTGATCACATTTAGATATCATATTTACTCTGATATATATACCCTATGATCAAATATAGTGTCCTTCTTATCAATCTTTGAACTAAAATTTGAGTAAAACTGATGTACCTCTCTAGACTATGGGAGCCTACATAGTTTGTGATTTGTGAAATAAAAATTCTATCATCTATTTGTTTGATCTATAGTTCTAAAAAGAATTTCAATTCTCCAACCATGCTTATTTCAAATTCTTTTAGCGATGTTCCAACAAACTAGCTAACTTTGCCTTACGAAGTAGACTATAAAACAATACCATCAACATACATCTAACCACAAGAAGTTATTCATCCTTATCATATATTGAAGAAACTGATCATGGTGTGTTTGATCTATTTGTGGACATGTCAAGTGATGTTTTTGATAAAGAATAAATGAATGTGGTTATTCGTTTTATTGATAAGATTGGAAAACTAAAAGAAAGAACTATAGGTGTTGTCCATGTGAAAAAGACATCCGCTTTGTCTCTAAAATACGCAATTGATTTTGTTCGCTAAACATTGACTGAGTATCAAAAAGGTTAAAGGTCAAGGCTACAATGAGAAAGAACTATCAAATCTAATTCAGTGGGTTAAGATCATTGATTATGAGGGAAAGTAGCTATGCATATTATATCCATTGTTTTTCGCATTAATTTCAATTGATTATTGTGTTGCAAAAAATAGATTTTGATGTTGGAGATTTTATTTAAATAAGTTATGTTTTGTTGAATGGAATTTGAGCGTCATATAAAAGAAAATATATGATCCAAGAAATTGATCGAGCCAAAGTGACAGAAGTAAGTGGTAAAGTGAAATTAGTAGCAGAACAAAATTAAATTAAGAGATTTTTCTTTCAAGACTTGAAAATATATGTTGAGGTTTTCATTTTAAAACTTTGTTTGCATTTGGTTGAGTTATTTTCTTCATTTATTGATGTTCTTGTATATAATCAAAATGATGGTAGACTTGATATCAAAGGATGACGAGTCTGTGGTCTTCTCAAATATTTTAATACATTTGATTTTTTGTTCTATATACAGTTGATGTTGTTCATTTTAGGAGTCCAAGATAATTTATCAATGGATTTTGAAAGGATATATCAATATATCTTGAATGTTATTTCAACGGTAGAATCAACAAAGAGACAATTGCAACAACACATAGATTGTGGAAGACATCTTTTATGAAAAAAGTTTTTCTTTATATGAAAGATATGTTACTTCTACGGTTGATATACAAGAATAATATGTGGATTTAAAGAGAAAAAAATGTGAGTAATTTTCATCATTGTAACGAGGTGATTATTTAATTTTTTAGTTGCACAATTGCTTTGAGTCTTGTTGACTAATTCCGTGAATTTGATGATGCGTTAAAGCTTATAATACATATGTTTATTTTTTATTTATGTTTTTCTATTTCTATTTATTGATGTGGATGGTGAGGTGGATTTCGGCATTGAATATACATCATACAGCTTTAACAAATGCATTATCAAATTTAATGGCGTTATTTTTATATTGTCATTGAAAGTAATTTTAAAAATGTTTATATTATTGCGACAACATAATGTTAGTTCAAGTAAAAGTATATATTGAACTTGTTGATATTTTATTTTTTCACTTTAAAATAAGTTAATAAAATTTTGGTGGGATTTGTATATAAATATATATATATATATATATTATTTACTACTTAAAACAATGATTCTTTCTATAACGGAAATTTAAATATCTTAACATTTTCTATGAAAGATGCAAAAAAAACTTAACTTGAAAGAAATCGAAGTGTAATCGTGGAGACCACTCAATATTTTTTACGAGAAAATAATGAAACCCCATGTGAATACCATAACCTCTACCGCTTCTCGAGAAAAAATGGTGGGGTCCAAAGAACAGTGTAGACGGCAAGCACCATGGCTCGACCCCTTATCGAGACTAAATGGTAGGGTCCAACGAGCCCATGCACACTGCAGAGAGTCTACATTCAACCCATAAGTCGGTTCGTTCTTATTTATTAGAAAACCCAACTTTGATTTTATCATTATTAGTGCAGTTCGTTCATAAATAAAAAAATCCATTAAAAGAAATAGGACGATTACACTAGTGCCCTTTTTTATGGATTCATTCAGTATATTGTTAGCTATCATTTTATTTGTTAGATCTGAGGAATTACCGCTAGATCGTTAGAACAGAAAAGATCTTCAATTGAGCTCTTAGTAGCAAACAATAATTTATCTTCTTTTCATTCATATATTTTTTTATCTTCATAAAAAGTAGAAATTATCTAAATTTAACAAAAATATAATCTCATACATTCTAAAGGAGTATAGTAAGGACATATACATCAGAGACACTAAAGGAGAAATTATATTAAGACCGTCTAATGAAAGTAGGAAAAGCTAGCTTAGATATGAGCAATGGCACAAATCAAGCATGCGAGCCTAAGAAGCCACACCCAACTTTGTGTTGGCATCCAAACCAAATTTTGTATCATAGATACATTTGTTATTTTATTTTGTTCTCATATCAGTTATGACAGAAATCATAAACTTATATTTATGTTAATGGATAATCTTATACTGTTGAGATAATTTTTTTATTGAATTGGTTTTAAAACTCATTCGAAAAAAAATCAAACTATGGCCAATTGTTTTAAAAAAATCAAATAAATAAACGTGAATAAAAAAGTATTAACAATATCTAGAATATCTATAAGGCGTTACAAATATTTTTAAAGATTGTAATATTAAATTTATACTAGTTTTCAATTTATTATTATCATTTTTCCCATTATAAGCATGCAACTAGTCTTTATGGTTACAAATAATAATAAAACTACTATTCATTCTAGCCGCTATCACTTCTTTTCATTATAGTTACTCACTATACTCTTTTTTTATTATCAACAAATAAAATATTTAGAATTTTCAAGTATCTAATTGATAAACATAAGTTCTCTCTCTGTTTTGAAAAAAAAATATCATCATCCCATGAACATGTCAATCTCATTAGTGTATATGTTTTTTCAACTCGAATTGTAGAAGATCTATCACCATATCAAAAGACTAAGAATTTATTGAATTCGTATTAGTTTTTTTATAACATATAAATTTGGAAAAGATCTTAAAAAATCAAGCAATATTTCAATTTAGAAATTTACAAAGCGTTCAATTCAATAGTTTTAAACAATACCAAATATATAGGTAAAAGGTTTTTTAAAAAATAAAACGTAATTTGTAGTTAAAATGGGAGCTTAAAAATCTGACTTTCAATCTTTGAAAGAAATTCAAACATTCAAAAATCTTAAATAATACCAAATATAGTAGATGAAAATACTTCACAACATCACGTTTTTAGTTTAAAATAAAAAAATTCAAATTCTTAGTTTTAATCTCAATTTTCAAAGATATTTAAAACTTTCATTGATCATGATTCATGAAATTATCCACTAAATACAATCTTCTCCTTTTGTAAGTACATAAAATTTTGACATTTGTATATATGTCTTCTCGTTAGCCAAATAACTTAGCATGATCACATGGTAATGGATTAAGACTTTATAGAACTCATACAGTATCTTATGTTATTAAAGATGATTTCGTAAATAATATTTGAAATGTTTAAACTTCAACTATTATTAATTAGCTTTTGAATTTAAAAATACTACAAAATTTTGTGTTATATATGTTTTGAATAACATCTAATCATTTTCAATGTAAAAATATTTACACTACTAGAAATTTAATATTTAAGGACCATCGTTCGTAAATTCGGTGATAGATTAGGGATAATTTATGGATGATAGAAGGGTTCTATCATCAATTCGTCCGCCAATTAATTGACGGACATCCGTCTATAATTTTTTAGTTTTTGCATATGCATACCATGTCCGTTCGTTGAAAATTGCACATAAATTAAAGAAACCTTTTATGTTTGTTTGTAATCCATCTATACTTGTGTTTAATATGTCCGGAATTCGCTTATATCACCCACACATATCCATTCTTTACATTGTATACAAAATTATCGTTTCTTCCACTTTATATCATATTTATATTTGTTGTTATTATAAAATATTTTTAAATATCAAATATTTTCATTTCTATAATAGATGTATAAAAGAATTGATCCAGAAATTCAGACTATTTCGAAGGAGTTTATGAAAGAAATTACATATTCAATGGCGACGCGATAAATCAACAAGTTTAACAAGAAATCAGTAAATTGTTAGTTCACGCGTCAAATGCATGAATGAAAAATTATGAATGAGAAAACATTGTGAAATCACATCTATTAAGAGGTTCCACTCCAAATTATTGCATGTGGCTATCTTACGAGAAAACGTTTGCACCACGAAGTATTGCTGAAATTTTTTTAACAGAGTATTGCACAAAATGATGTTATTGGAATGAGTCAATATGTTAAAAACTTTGTGTTGAAATGGTACAAATATATTCGGTGAAACTAATAAAAATATCGAAGCAGATCCAAATGATGTAAAAAGATTTTTTGAGATTTTGGATTGTGCTAGACGTCCACTTTATGACGGTTATAGAATTGATCTTTCACAATTATCGTTAATTATGTGTCTAATAAATTTACAAACAAAAGATAATCTTTCTGAAAACTGTATGAATCCTATATCTCATTTAGTCAAAAAAAAGTTTTGCGTTAAGATAACACTATTGTAGATTCTTATTGTGAGATAAAGAAGATGGTGTGATCCTTAGGTCTCTTATCATATCAAAAGATTGATGTGTGTTAAGATATTTGAATGATTTTTTGAAAGGATAAAACATATGTGAATTTTTTTTTGTAGAAAAGCGATTTTATTTGAAAAAAATGGTTTCATATCCTCTTATGTGACATTTACCATTCATTAATAAAATAAAAGATTGTATCAATATGTAAAAAAACAAGTGACTTGAGATGACATGTTTAACATTCGAGTCGTGAAGGAAAAAAAGTGTCATCCATCAGATGGTATGGCGCAAAAGCACTTTAACAAATCATAACCCGAATTTGTTACTTAGATTAGAAAAATTTATTTAGATCTTTTCTAGATAGTTTTTAATCAATTTGGACTGTCTGTGAGAAATTATTCGTCATGGTAGATTATTATGATCTCATACAATTTACCACCATATATGTGCATGAAAATTGAGTTTTTTTCTTAACAGTACTGATGCTCGAGCCTTATCATCCTATAAGCGGTTTTAATATATTTCTTCAACGATTATTGAAGTGATGAAATATTTTTGGGTGGAGGTTCAAATATATAATTCTTTGAGGTCATACAATTTTATGTTACAAGGTGTTTTTATATGGACCAAAACCAATTTTTCATTTTATGGAATGTTATTTGGATGGACAACGCCTGATCCGTATGATTGTTCGTATTGCATTGATGATACAAATGTTTTCTAGTTGAAATATGAAATTCATTGATGTTTTCTTTCCCTTGATAATATACAAAGGTGTAAGAAGAAAAACGTTAAGAGGATTGTAGTTGTGCGGAAGCATCTAGCACCAGTGTTAACCAACGAATAAATTTTGTATGATTGACCTATGGATTTAACCTTTCTCAGTTATGTGAGAAAAAATCATCTAATTTGTGATTTAATATTATCATTTGTCTTTCTTATGATGTTTAAGATGATGTTGATGATGTAATAAAAAAAACTTACAGTTGTTCCCCCTTAGTTTAGTACACCCTTAGTGTATGAACTTCACACTTGAGTATCCATATTCACACACAAAAATACACAAGCAATGTTTTTATTTAAGTTCTTTTTTGTGAAGATATGTGATGTGGTTAATCTCAAGTAATAAATATCTAGACTAATATTTCCGCAAGAATACGGATCGTGTGGTACCGGCGTCGAACACTAGGGAATTGATGCAACTATAAAGCTAGTAAACTAATGAATAGGGTGGTTAACAAATTAATGATTGAATTCGAAGTAAAGACTAACTAATCTAAACGCTTTTAAATTCAATAGACTAAATACTACAGGCTTTGAGAGATGCATGATACTGCAATAAAGTACTAAGAAAGATCATGGTTATAGATATTATCACGTATTCGAGGAATTCAAGCTCTTTCCTAAGGAATGACTCTTCTGATGCCTAATCCCAATATCTACTCGGACATGGATTCCGAAAACAAAACACAGAAGAAAACTATTGTCAACATAGATGAAGAATGAGATTACTCCCTATCCTAATATCATAGTCTTCAACATCTCCTCCGTGTTCCGAATTCGTCCCCCGTCTCCAGCCTTCTGGCGTGTTGTTCTCTCTTGCTCTCTCTGTGTGTAGATGTATGTGTTCTGTCCGAATTCTCCTTGTCTTATTGACCCCTTCCTCCCTCTTTCCTTTTCTTTGGTTCCCTTCCTTTTATCCTTCGTTCCCTTTTCTGATTAGCCACCCGTTTCCTTTTTGCTTCAACAACCTTGTTTCCATTTTGGTTACTGCAGTTGAAGGTTTACATTTTTGTTGCTGGTGGCTGGTGTTTCCATTTGCTTGCTCACGTGTTGTCTCGTCTTCTCCAGCATATTTCCATTTTAGGTGAGCCATGTTTTTTCAAGTATTACTCCTGGCGAAGGTTTCCATTTTACTCCAACGGCCAACAAGTTTCTATTTTTATGTCTAGCAGCTATTTCCTTTTCTTTTCAGCCGCGTGTCTCCTTTGTCATCCAGCCATTCTTGCTTCCATTTTTCTTCTTCGATTTATGATCTTTAGATGCTAACCGTGCATGGTTGATAGGAGATACCATTTCTTTCTCTTTTTCTTTTCTTTCTTTTCTTTTCTTTTTCGATTTCCACACTATTTTTCTTTAAAACTTTCCGCTCTATTTTTAGGACATTGAAGTTGAAGAGGATAACCTTCTACTTAGACCCACATTGTCAATTGGTACACTCATAAGGTCTTTTAACCTTAACGGAGTGAAGAGTTTGCATCATTGACAATATTTTTCTTTTAGATCAAGCTATTTAAATCACGCATCAGCTCTAAACCTTAAGACGTAGGAAAATGACCTCATCCCACCACTTAGACTCGAACCATTGAGATCAATGCACTCATGTCAATTTAAGGTGGAAATATCTAGAAACTTTATCTTATTGACAATGGAGTGTACGCGCGTGAAATCATAAAATAGACAAGAAAATCAAGAAAGTATCCGACTTAGTAAAGACTCAACGGTATGCTCGGAGATATGGACGCTTGTGACTGAAATCTAATGGGTGAAATGCAACTATGAATCATGTAATTCATGCACAACTACTAGACTAATCAATTTCTAAGAGTCTTTTTCAGTAAGCCTAGGCTTTTGTTCCCGATTCGACAAAGTTGCACAAACATGGCTAAAGTAACATCTTAGATTTCCGTCCGTCTAATCCTAAGAAAATAAAATAGATACTAAAAAAACAAAGAACTCAAAGTCTATTCTTAATCACAATCATAACACTCAAAGAGTACCCTCCCCCATACTTGAACGGAACACAGTCCCTGTGTTCAAAATCTAAGAAAGGAACTTGCATGCCAAACTCGGGGAAAGATAAAGAGGATAGGAACATGTGCACCTGGTCTGTGCTTGCTGTCCCGAATTGATGCAGTCGAATGTATGCGTCTCTTTTTCTTTGAGGATGATGTCAAAATGGAAAACCTGTAATAAAAAGTCAAACAATCTGAAATAGAGAGTATGATACATCGAGGCTACCAGTGGAGTGCATGCGTGTGAAAAGGAGAAGAGTTGAGTTCTGAAAAATAAAAATAAATAAATAAAAGGATATGAGGTTTGGGTTACCTCCCGAGAAGTGCTTGTTTAAGGTCACGACCCTAACCAAGATGTTGCATGCATTAGGTGGACGTCTTCGTTGTCATCGTGTACATAGCGTCTCGCGTGCATAGGATACTCGTTCAAGTATAGCACGTGGATCGGTTGGATTCCTTGCACAATCAGTCATATCATCCCTAAGCTCAGTCATGTTGTTCCCTAAGTTGGGGGCCAGGTCGTGCAGTCCATATAGTTTTGTTGTGTTTTCCATAAGTTCGATTGAGCACTCCATGAAACCGCTTGGACGTTCATCTCTCGTTCCTTTCAAAGTTTCTAGAATTTTTTGGTGCGTGAGTCCTTGTGGTGAAGGCTTCATCTTCACCTTGGGTGCCTTATCAATGCTCCAACTAGGTGTTGGGCGTTTGGTGCAATTTTTTGGTGTCTCGGAAGTGTTTTTGTACTGATCTGCACTGCTCGCAACTTGGATCATACTAGAATATGCTCGGGTTGCACTGGAGTTCAAGGACTGTTCTGCGGCGTTTTCTTGGTCAAAATTCCAGTCCGCTCGACCCATACTCATGTGTGTATGATTTGAACAAAATACTCTTGGAGTAAGTGGTTCGAATCTCCTCCATTAATTTTAATTTCGCTCCATTTTGTTCGGGACGAGATCTGCTACGAACGGACCGTGCGAAATTCTGCTCGCGTCTCGTTTAACTTGTCGTCGACGACTTCCTCCTCCTTTAGTTTGTCCAGCAGCTTTGTATAGTATGTTATGTCGTTTGGGTCTTTATATACCTCTTTTCCATCTCCTAAGAGAGCAATCTCAAGGGAATGCATATTCCCAAACTCTTCAAGAATTTCATCGGCTAGTTTCTCTAGGACGTCGATGTAGAATATCGAATCCACCATACAAGGTTGCTTGAGTCTGTCGATTAGATTGAACTCCACTTCTTTGTTACCAGACATCAATGTTAGTCTTCCTTCCGCACAATGTATGATTGTTTTTGCGGTGTTAAGAAACGGTCTTCCGAGGATTATTGGGATTTTCTCATTTTCCTCCATGTCTAAGACGAAAAATCAATCGGAACGAAGAATCTCCCGACTTGTAATTGTACATCTTCCAGCAAGCCCTTGGGGATTCTCACACTTTGATCAGCCATGGTAAGCGCCATCCGTTTAGGTTGAAGATCCATCCTGCCCCTAAGGTCTAATTTCTCGTATAACGACAATGGTAGAACACTTACACTTGCTCTAACATCGATTAGTGCATAGTTAATTTGATAATCACCTATTTTGAAAGGGATCACGAATATACCTAGATCGGGCATCTTCTTTGGTAGATTTGGTTGCAGAATTGAGTTTGATATCATTACGGTTTTCGTCTCCACGTCTCGTTTGTTCGGAAGCACCTCTTTCAAGAACTTAGCGTATGAAGGCCTCTTCTTCAACGCTTCGTGGAATGGAATGGTGATATGCGTCTTCTTCAACATCTAAGAAAACTTAGAGAATTGAGCATCCTCATTCTTTTTGCGTTGACGTTAGAGAAACGGCAAAGGAGGCGGTCTTAGTTGGGGTTTTATGTATTTCGGCTTCTCCTCCTTCTCGGTTTTCTTCTTGTACTCTTCAATATTGCTGCCATTTTCGTCTGCTGTACTAGAAATTTCACCCTTTTCAAATGTTGAAGGAGTGGGCTGATCTATCATTTTCTTGCGTTGAAGTTGTGAAAATGGCAAAGGAGGTGGCCTTGGGACTGGTTTTACGTATTTTGATTCTTCTTCCTCCTCGGGTTTCTCCTTAAGCTGTTGACAGCCTGCTCTGCTGATGTGATAGATACTTCACCCCTTTCAAACACAGAAGGAGCGGGCTGATCCACTATCTTATCACTCCTAGGTAAATGGCATTGACGTGCTCACGGGATTATCACCCCTTGTGCTAGTTGTGCAACTTGCATCTTCAAGTGTCTAAGGTGAGTTAGAAAGCCCTCTATCTGCTTCTTGATGCTCTCTTGATCTGCTTTTAATTCTCTCAACAAATTATTCTGATTTTGTTGCACTTCCATCAACAAGTTGCTTTGATTTTGTTGGACTTGGAGGAGACGAGTGAACATGGTGTTGATGTCGGGGCTGCTTCGGATTGGGTTGGTTGTGGTTGGGACGAGCGAACATGGAGTTGAACCTTCTCATTTCTTTTTCGTTATGAATTTTCCAAAGGCCTTTTCCTTATATGTCATGCTTTTTTGTAAGGCACTGAACTGACTTGCTTTGTCTGTTATCTACAAACAACTCTTTTATTTCTCAATTCATTATCATGTTCTAAACTTATCTCAAGTATTGAAAGAATTCCATCAACTTCTTCAAAGTTGGAAGCGTTGGTGTTCATTGCAATTTACATTGTAGCTTTCTTGGTTTAGAATTTCTTTGGTAGAAAACGGTTGAGTTTCTTCATTAGCTTCTTTTCTTGGTACATTTTCCCAAATTATACGCTTTATTATCCAGTGCATTCAGCTTACACTAAATTCATCCTCATATTATCAAATTATTAGGCTACAATGTCGAGACGAGTTTTCCTTACACTAATTATCCCATCGTGATGTATCTGATTTTTTTTCAAGCCTCTTTTCTCGACTCACATGATTGGGTTTGTTTGAATTAATTCATTTCTCTTGATGTGAAGATAACTGATATCGCCTTTGCACTGTAGGTTGGCAAATATTTTTCTTCTAGCATCCATAGTGATTTTAGTTTAGGAATTGGAATTCCTCTTTTGTCCGGTTGCATTGGTGGATTCCATCCTGATTCAAATATCGTCCAAGCATTTTGAGTAGGCATAATTTGTAAAATCCAACATAAGTGGTTTCGGAATTAAACAATTTATCGGTGTGAGTCCATACGTGTTACCTAGATCACGCACAAATTATTTTTTTTTTGTTCACGATCTACTCCAATACCAATTGAAATGGTGTATGTATCTCAATTAAACATCAATAATAACACAGAGTGATCTTCTACTATTGCACAAAATAAACTGCATTTTTCACGTTTTAAACGTTTAGCTACATTTTACATTAGTCTTCTTATCTTATTTTATTTTATCTTCAAGTTTTTGTGATCTTTGTTCTTTGTAGAGATCTTCCTCTTATCTTGGAGTTTTTGCGATTCTTGGTGTAGTAATTGCGTTTGGCGTTGTTCATCATCAAGCGCATTCGAGCCTGCATGTCGCGCATCCATGCCCTGTAGATGCGCATCGTATCCTTCTTCCGCCATCTGTATGCGTGCTGCAAAATAATTTATAATGAGTTAGTCTATAACATATATAATTAATCAGTTAAAAAAATATTTTAAATATACTTACAATGAAGGTGCACCACCACCGGCGGCGTACTACTTCTGACGTAACTTGCCAAGAATAATAGAGTTGGTCCTATAAGGACCCTTGGATGATGCTATTATTTGTATGTTTTAAAACATCATCCAAGTCAAACCTGCATATTAAAATTAAACAGTTAGATAACATTTATAAATTACAACAATATAAATGCAAATAATAGTAAATTTTACCATAGCGTCGCGGTAGGACGATCGAGATCGATAATTGGAAGGGTGGCATGTCCATCAAAATTATCGATCAAGGAATCGATATCCACCATATCGTCCTCTTCATCAAATATCGACAGTACCAATATTGGTGAAGGAGCGCGATATAGTGGCGGTGGAGGCGGGGGAGGGGCTTCTGCTGATCCAGCTAACATACCTCCCGAACCTATAAATCATCTAGCCATCATTTTAGTGTTTAGTGATTGTTGTGTGTGAGAGGAATGTTTGAGAGGATTTGAAATTTTGGATTTGTGTTGAAAATGCAAATGTTCAACAGTTTATATGCAGAAATTTCCAACGGACATCCGTTGGAAATTCTAACACATGCCCGTTGGAAAAGTCGTCAACTCAACGGACGCAATTAGTGACACGACGTTTTGTTTCTCCAACGGACATCCGTTGGAATTTCCAATAGATGCTCATTCGAGATACGTGTTTCCGAGGCAACGGACGACAAAACGACAGTTCGTCTCCCGTTGCAACGGGCATCCGTTACAATTTGCAACGGATGCCCATTGCAAATTATCGTAGACTAGGTAGTCATGATGAAAATTTGCCACAAGCATCATTTGGAAATTGTAACGGATGCCCGTTAAAATATTTCTAACGGGCATCTGTTAGAATAAATTAACGGATGCCCGTTACAATTTTTCTAACGGACATTCGTTAGTTTCTATTAATGGATACCCGTTAATAATTATTAACGGATGCCGGTTAATAATTCGTAACGGATGCCTGTTAATATCTTTTTAACGGATGCCCGTTAATAATTCGTAACGGATGCCTGTTAATATTTTTTTAACGGATGCCCGTTAGAATTTTGTAACGGGGATCCATAACGAATTTCCAACATATGCCTGTTACAATAGTGGAAAACTTAGAAATTTTTCTAAGTGTCGAATGCGATTTCTTATTTCAATGGGCATATGTTAATATTTCCAACAGATGCCCGTTGGTATAAGATCATATGAAATTCTAAATTACACATCATCTACGTTACACATCATTTACATTATCAATTATCTACATTACACATCATTTAAATTACACATCATCTATATTACACATCATTTACATTACACATTATCTACATTACACATCATTTACATTAAACATTATTGTATTTACATTTCTTCTTCTGTAGATTCATCGATTGGCGAGTCTTCATTCGATTGTTCATTGAATTCCTTGGTGTTTTCATCTTTGGTATCTTCCGGTTCAACGTCTTCATAATCGCGTATGAATTCTCCGTCTATGTCAATTCTTGCGAGAATCTCCTCGAGATTTTCTGTATCAATTAAACGAATCGGTTGCGGATGATCGGGTTGCAACGGATCTTCTTTTTCATCTGAGCTTATAATTCTTCGTGACTTGATCTTTACTACGGCCCACCACTCCTCTTTTCGACGTTTTAATGTTGTTAAATATTGAACATAAAACACTTGATCTGCTTGATCTATTGTGATGAATGGATAATACTTACCATATTGTCATGTTGAATTGATGTCAATTCCTTTCCATCGGTTTTTCCGTATTCCACGTCCTACGGTTGGGTCGAACCACTGACATTTAAAAAGCATTACCTTCAACCCAACGAGACCAAGATATTCCACTTGTAGTATTTGGTACAAAATGTCGTAGAAGTTATCACCCTCTATTTCACTATTAACGCAAACGCCATAATTGTAAGTTCTTCTATGTTTTTCGTGTTCGTACGTGTGGAACGTGTAGCCGCGAGTAAACAAAATTGGCCAACACATAACATTTCGTGCAGGGCCATTAGCCAAATCTTTTAACCACGTTGGAAGCTTTTCATCAGAACATTTCACCTGTATATCATACAAACGAATGAATACTTTATAATAAATGCAATTAATTTTGCATCGTACTCACGTCATAAGAAAGAATTCCTTTGTTCCACAAATATCTTAATTCATGAATTAAGGGCTCAAAAACACATCGAAACTTTTCTTCGGATGTTCTAGTCCTGGAATCAGCAACGTAAAAAACATTACCTCTCTTTTCAAACACATATCAGGAGGCAAATTATACGGAGACAAAATCACCAGCCACAGAGAATATTGACTTCCATATTGTCCATATGGAATAAAACCATCGATGCACAGGAAAAGATAAATATTTCTCGGGAAATATTTCATTGAAATCGTTCCAAGTCTTACCATCCTATGGATGTTGCATTATACCTTCGCCCGTCGAGTGTTCTGCGTGCCATCCCATTGCCGCATCGGTTTTTTCGATTCAAATAACCTTCTCAACCTGTTTGCTACAGGCATATAGAACATTTTCTTATATGGTACATATTTACGTGAAGATGGTTTTTTGGCCGAAATCTGCTTGCCCCGCAAAACTTGCATTTCAACAAGTTTTTATCATTTCCCCAAAATAACATGCAACTATTTCTACAAACATCAATTTTCTAATGTGGCATTCCCAAATCTTTTAACACATTCTTTGTTTCGTGGTATGTCTAAGGAGCTTGATTATTTTCTAGTAAATATTCACGCATGGTTTTGCAAAATGAATCCATGCAATTTTCAGCAACATTGTAGTTTCTTCTCAATTCATCAGTCTTGAAGACAAAGATAAGCGGGACTGACCTTCATGACAACCTTCATATATAGATTGTTTTTTCGAATCAAATAGGTTGAAGAATCGGTGTGCATCGATGTTTGGCATCTCTTCACGTGTTTGTTCATGAACAACTCTAGGAAAAGCATCTGACACCATTTCCACATATGGATTGGTCGTTGATGCTTCATAAATAACTTCTTAATTTCTTTGTACTTGTGCTTCTTGCAAAATATCTCTAACACCGCTACTTTCACTGTGGAAAAACCCAATATCGTAATTTTCAACGAAATCCACCTTATAAAAATGTTTGCAAACAATTTCTTGACTTCGATACTTCATGTTTTTGCATCTTTTGCATGGACATAACATTGTTCCGAGTTCTTGACACAAAGGTTGTATGGATGCAAAACTCATGAATTGCTTCAATCTGTGTAAGAATTCTTGTGTAATCTCCTCGGTTATAGGATCTTTTCTTCTATACATCCATTCTCTCGATCTATATATATATCTCGATTTGAAGAAGACGATATTGTGTTGAAAATATATATGTTGTTGATGGTTTGATCCTAAAACCTTGATAGTTGTCATTAAATAGTTGAATTTGCAACGAACATCGTTGGAAACCTCAACGGATGCCCGTTGCAAGTTCACATGAATTTATTCCCCTAACAATCCTCGAAATTAACAATTGCAAGATGCATCCATTACAGTAGCCAACGGACATCCGTTACAAATTGCAACGGATGACCATTGGCCTTTTTTTATGAAATTTTAACGGGTTTCCAACGGAAATTATCAACGGAAGTTATCCGTTGAATGTCCGTTAATATTTGTGATGGGTTGCAACGGACGGTAGCCATAGTAACTGTCCGTTAATCTTCCGTTGAACTTTGCAACGGATTGCAACGAATTACTGCTCATTGGAATTTCTTGTGTATCCGTTGCAATCGTAGGTAATGGTCATCAACGGACGGATCCGTTGCCCCGTCCGTTGCAATAATCCTTGGGTAAAGTATGAGGAAATTAAATGGAAAAATACTTGTGTTTTCTTGATCAACAGAAGTGATTGCTTTGCCACCCCGTACGATTCAATTTGTGTCATGGAAGAATTGAAGCGGGAGAAGCAACATGAGAGAGGAATTCTACTTGAATAATACCAGTGAGCTTTCACATTATATGAGCCAGAGCGAGAGATCCATGGGAATCCAAAATTTTGAGGTAGAAGACGAGTTGATACAAAAAATATCCATTGCAAAATCAATGGTTCAAACCGTTGTATAGAGGGAGAGAGGAAATTAAATTACCCGAAGTCATGAATGAAACAAATGAATCAATGGCTCATACGAATGCATAAGATGGAGAAAAAAATGTGAGATTACCCGATATCATGACTATAGCAAATGAATATTGCGACGTTTATCAAGTAGAATCGTTCATGGTATTTTTTATCAATTTAAAAATAATAATGAAATCTTGTATTTTATTTTAAATACTTTGTATATATGAATATTTTTATCCAAATTATTTTTCTAAATTCATATTAATTTGAGTTTAACAATTTAAACCAAAATATTCAGAAAATATTAAAAATATTGAATGAAATGCTGATGTAAAATCAAAAGTGAAAATAGAACAAAGGAAGGATATAAAAGATAATAAAGAAAGACATGCATAATGCATGAAAACTGATAGATTTTTTATTACATATATATACACATACAGTGCCGGTTCTCCTCATGTTCCACAAGAGCCATGGAAGAGGGTCTCAATCAATTTTGGGGCTCATTATTTTAAAAACATAATATTAATTTTAATAGTTTAGGGCCTATGAATTTAAACCCTATAAAACCTAAAAGTATTAATATTGATTTTAATAATGTAAGACCCATGAATTTCAAAGGAGTTTGATAAAATTTTTTGTTTTTGTTTTAAGATTTTAAAAAAAGTCCTAGAAGAGTTTTCCTAGTAAATGAAGATCTTTGTGATTAGGCTCATCTTAGTGTTAGGTCAAGAGAACATGAACCAAGTATAGAACATATATCGAATATGAAAAATTGGATTGAACTACGACTTAGATTTCAACAAAATGAAACAATTGACAAAAAAAATCAAGAAATATTAAAAAAAGAATTTTGGAAAGATGTTTTGTGTAGGATTATTGCAATTGTAAAATATCTTGCAAAACACAACTTAGCATTTCGTGGAAAAAATGAAAGACTTTATCACAATAATAATGGAACTTTTTAGGACTTATAGAGATGTTAGTAGAGTTTGATCTAGTGATGCAAGAACATGTTAACAGTATTCATAGCGGTAGTAGTAACCATCAACATTGTCTTAGTCATAATATTCAAAATGAATCGCTACCTTTGATTGCTTCGAAAATTAAATCTAAAATCATCACAAAACTAAAAGAAGCAAAATAATTTTCTGTGATACTGAATTGTACTCCAGATGCAAGTCATCAAGAACAAATGTCCTTAATCCTAAGGTGCGTCGATTCTACTTCAGATTCTTTTAAATTAGAAGAATTTATTATTGAATTCATGAAAGTTGATGATACAACTGGCCAAGGACTATTTGAAGTGTTGCAAGATGTGTTAAAATCCTTAGATATTGATATTGATAATGTGAGAGGTCAAGTATATGATAATGTGGATTAGCTTTGATGGCAATTGAAAGCAATCTCCTAGAGGATTTAGACTTAGAAATCTTGATCAAATATTTCGTTTCAAAACATGCAAATAGAATAGCTCTTTTGAAATGAATATTGTAAATATTTATTGCATGTAAAGGAATTTTTTTAACATCGATTATTTTGTTTCAAAAGGCCTATTTTAATTTTATTACACAAGGTCTCTTCTCTAGTTGAGTCGGCCCTATATATATATATATATATATAATAGTTTTCAATGGTAATGTTAAAATATAAAACAAAAATATGCTTCTAAAAAATATATTAAATTTTGATATATATATAAATATTTACAAAATAAATCTAGAAATCTATAATAATGATGTTTTAATACAATATTTAAAAATTTGATAAATACAATAAAGAGATTATAATAAATATAAATTTTCTAAACTTTATTAGATTTGTTTTGAAACTTTTAGTGTATTTAATATTTATATCTTTTGGTTTATAAATTGTTATAGTATTATACTAATTCATATTCGAACTTTTCTATATTTTTCTTTTTTTCCATATATCAATAAATTTTATATTGTGTTATTTTTAATCAGATAACATGTTGAATTTTTTGAAAATTACAAAAAGTAAAAGATACTTATTATTATTAAATGTTGTATAAATGTATTTAAAAGAAAGCTAACTTACCAAACTTTAATGGAAAACTAATATTTTTTTTATTAGTTTATAAAGATTAACTAAATTTTATTTAAAGATCATGTTTGGAAGAAAATTAAGACAATACCAATGAAGGGGCCAAGGTCTACACGAAATTCGTAAGTGCAATTGAAGCACTGCAAGACGCTCCACATGAGAAGACACCACACGAAATGCTGACTGATTTACGGTAGAAAAGGCGTCTAAGTTGCAGCTTGAACCTCTTCCTTCCTCTATTCGGCATGAGACGGGAAAGCCACCAATTCATCTCAGAAAGTGTATGAGAGTGAGCCCTTCAACATGTATGCGCTTGATACCTACGGAGGACAGCCGCGAACCCTCAATCAACCATCAAAGAAGGCTGCACTAATGTTTGGAAGAGAAAGGAGCAGCGAAGGCAATGCGTAATGAGAAAGGCAACCTAGCTGAAAGATGGCACGATACAAAGACCATACCTCATGACTTTTTTGGCCAGATGATATTGTTCTACTTTGTGATTCTCATTTTAATTCTTTCACGGGCAGATTACATTCCCATTGTGATGGTCCATTTTAGGTATGAGAAGTCTTCACAAATAGAGAGGTAGAACTATGGAGTGTTTCGAGTGGGACATTCAAGGCAAATGAGCAGCATTTAAAGCTATATCAAGCCACTCCATCGATCGAAAGCAGAAACTCCATCTCCCTATTCGATCCACCCATCGCGCACACATGAAGCATGGAGACGTAAAGCTTAACGACGTTAAACAAGCGCTTTCTGGGAAGTAACCCAGAATTTTGTTTCTCTTTTGATTCGTATTTCAAACTTGGTATATTTGAAAAACGAAAAAAAACATAAAAAAGAAGAACACCTTCAACCGTGACTTCACCTTCATATCCTCCATCGGAGCTACACGTTGAGGACGTCGTTCAATTAAATTCTGGGGTGAGTAGCTCACATTTGTCAGGTGATCTCGTTTCATTTTCCTTTGTTTTTGTAGTTCTTAGATTAGGTTAGTTTTTGTTTTTGAGTTAGAGTAGTCCCAGGCACTTGTCCGGTGCCACGTTTTGAGATGAACCTTGAACCTAGGATGCTTAAGAAGTTGACCTTTTCCGTGATATCTTGCATGTTAGAGCTTATTAGATGGTTGAGGAACGAGTGGGTCGTAAGTCTTTGGGAATTCTAGTGTTACTTATGGGAAGTTTAGATGAGTTTTCTAAGTTAGTTTCTTGTTCATTCTCACTATCCAAGTGATTATACTTCATATTGACAATGCTTTATTTCTTTTTCACGAGGATGATTTGATCGCATGAGTTGAGCTTGTTTTGCAGAAAATAATAGCGCACACTAACACTCCGCTATCGATAGAAGTAATGCCTCAAAGCATGATCTAGAATCGATATGAGTGTATCGACCTTGATACATTTTTAATGGTTCGGGTCTAAGTGGTGAGTTGGCGATCATCTTTCTATGTCCTAAGAGCAAGGCGCATAAAAATGCCATTTACTCCGCTGCACTCTTGAACGAGATGCAAGAGTATAGCGTCATCGGTAGCTTGGGTCTAAGTAGAAGTTGAATCCCTTCAAATCCGATGTCCTAAAAGCCTAGTGTGTTCGCAAAATCAGACTAAAAAAATGAAATGGAAGAATAAAGAAGCTCGAGAATAAAACAAGTATCCTCTTTGATTATGTGATTAGCATTTGTTTGAAGTCTCGTTTGGTAGAGAGAGTTGCGGTTTCTTACTTAGCTCGTCTTTGATTTAATTTCTTATAGGTAGCCATGGTGAACCTAAGATGAAGACTGAAAGTTATTAGACCAAAATTTGCTCTAACTTGTTTAATTGATCAATTAGGTTTTCTTTAGCGGTATTTCTAGGGAAAAGGGGAATTCTTGCATTTTATATCTCCCACGTGTTCCATGTTTACGTTTGCTTAGGGACAAACAAACATTCAAGTCTGGAGGATTTTGATCATCTCATTTCCATACACGATTCTCGCATGATTTTAGATATAGTTATGACGATAGTTGCGATGTTTACGTGTGATTTTGTATCTGTTTTACATACACGGGACAAAGTACGAGCATTTGAGATCATAACGGAGCAAACGGAACGAGAAACGGTCAAGGAATGCAACTTGACATGAGGAGACAAGGCCCCCCGTGGGGTGGTTTCCTTAGCCCGCTCGGGCTGAACGTCCAGCAGCATTTGCCCAAGTCGTGCTAACCCTTAGAACGCACTGATTGATGTTCAAGAGGAGCCTGCGCTGGGTGTCTTCCTTAGCCCACGCGGGGTGGTGTTCCAGAATTTGTTGTCTGAGTCGTGCTAGCCCTTAGCACGCGCGGGTCGTGGAGAAAATGAGGAGCACGTGCGGGGTGCCTCCCTAGCCCACGCAGGGCATGCCTATAACAACTTCACTAGAATGTCTCCAACTGGGAATTTGTATAAAAAGGGACCCCAAATTGAGTTCAGAGGAAAACAAACACAGAGAAGAACCCTAGGAGGGTACAAAGCATCCATCAATCCATTCAAGAGCCCTCTTTGACGGGAGACACAACAAGGAGTCGAGAATTGATTCGGGATCACACTGGGGATCACACAACAAGTGGTACCTTCGATAAAGGAAGTTGTTTCTCTATTGTGTGATAATCGGGGCTATTGCCCAAGCGAAGGAACCAAGGTCTCATCAGAAATCGAAACATGTTCAACGGAAGTATCACCTAATACGAGAGATCATCATGCGTGGGGACGTGCAAATCCGAAAGGTGGATGGAAAGGAAAAGGAGCAGATTCGTTCACGAAGGCGCTTGGGTCAAAGAAGTTTGACAAGCATAAGCTGAGGATCGGATTGAGAGTGATGACGAGTTGGCATTAGTTTTTAGACTAGTAGCGAGTTGTATAATTTTAGACATTGATTTTATTCTTAATAATATATGGTATTATTTTCATTTGATGAATTTCATAAGTGTATGATAGAGTCCAAGATTAAATCTGAAACTTGACATTATGATAGAAATCTTAATAAGAGAGGCAAGTTTTTTGTATGATTTAATCTAAACTATTGTTGTTCATAGGATCACTACCCAGACTATAGTGATCCGGAAAGAACAACATGTATATGATAAATTTCTATGTTGATAGAAATTAGTGGATTTCTTTTACTAAATCACATTGTGAGTGATACACATAATGATGTGATCACTGAACTAGCCTAAAAGGAGAAATGCTTAATGGTTAAATAACCAATGAACTGTCATTAAGATTTCTCCAGATAGTTAGATAGTTAGTTTTTTCCTTAGACCTGAGATCAACATAGTAACTAGCATTCTATCTATTATTCATTGATTCTGGACACCTAGTATCCTAGAGTACTAGTTGAATAGATATTAAGAATAATTAGATAATTGCATAATTGGTGACTGATCAAGATGGGATCCGTCAACTCTTGGTAAGAGTTTGAGCTCTATGTTGTCAGTAATCATAATGACTGTACGAATCTCTGGCCAGAGTACATTGAATGAATGGAGAAAGGTATTTCTTAGGTTCATTCATCAGCCAGTTGTGATTGACATGTGACATAGTTGATGATCCGTAAGGCTGACAGTTATGACCATGCCTAGGATGCATCCGGAGCTGTAAAGATGGGAGGAAATACTAACGTCAACTTCCCCCTGGTTCGTTTTGGGTAAGATTGTTACTCAAATGAGTAAGGATATTGCTTCACGCTATCCGGTCGTCGAGGAGTGTTGCTAGACACCAACCTCGATTAGTTAATTAGTGGAAACTAGTTGGCTACCAGTTTAGTGATGAACCTACAAGGTCACACGCGTACGAGCGTCTCGGTATCTGCTTGTGATTGTTAGACAATCAGTGTGGAATGCAATTATATTCATCCGCTAGCATCGAAGAATATAATTGTATTTGGTTTTCTTTTGGGGTTAGCACATCAGACGTATAGGCAAGTATGTGTATGGAGATACATGTACTTTGACTATTTAAGATATTACGTAAAGACAAGTGGGAGATTGAAAGTTTAATGCCTCTTGCGTAATATTAAATAGTCAATGGGTTAAAATGCAATTATTGAAAATTTCAATAATATATAAATGACGAAAAACAGTTTTTCAGTACAGAAATCATAATCACGAAAATCGAAATCCTAAACCCATCAGAGAAAACAAAGAACGAAAACAGTTTCGTTCTCGACCAAAACCCGCACCAACGGTTGATAGCGGATCCCGATCCCGACGTGGATACTGGTAGAAGGCTTGTACAATCAAGTCTAGCATCTGATTATCATCAGATTCAACGTAAAAGGTAATATAAAATTGTTTCTAATTATGTTCTTCATTGAAACCGCTAAAACTATTCCCGAACTTGACTAGATCTTCAAATTGGATTGTAAAAACACGCTTCCGCACCCGAATTAGCAACCCAACAGTTTATTAATCTTATTTGGTTCTCAAAATAATTAAAAGGTTGAATGGAAACCCGTGTTACATATTTTAATTTTGGAAACAAAAAAATCAAACTAATGACTAATTAAAATGTTAATGTCCCATATTGATCAGGACATGAACTATGAACTTCTAAATTTAATATTGGACAATCCTAAACTCTAGAGCAAGCTTTTAGGATTAGTTAGGTCCAAACCCATATTTGATATGGTGTCAGAGTCTTGTTCATCCCAATTTGAAAATAGCGATGTTGGGCCCGGATTGCAAAATCCATGCTCCAAGACTAAGGGAGGTCGTGAGGGAGAGTGTTATGTTGTGTTGTCCCACATCAACCAGGACATGAACTATAAATTTTTATATATGGTATTGGAAAATACAAAACTTTTGAGCGAAATTTTGAGATTAGTTAGGTCCAAGCCCATATTTGATATGGTATTAGAGCCTAATTCATCTCGATTTGAATATATTGATGTTAGGTTCCAGATTGTGATGTCCACGCTCTAGGACCAAATCTGAGCGTAAGGGAGAATGTTATATTGTGTTGTCCTACATCGACTTGGACATGAATTATGGACTACTATATATAATATTGAATAATTCTAAACTCTACATGTTGTTTTTGGGATTAGTTAGACCTAAAACTATATTTGATATTTTGAGTAAAAATTAGGAGTTTCAAAATGCAATTCGGCCCGCAGGGCCACCCGTAGTCCACCCGAAAAATATCGAATTGGGGCTTTAAATTTATAGGCCTAAATAAAAATGGGCCTTCGGGCTTGGACTTTAAAAAGCCTGTAAATTTGTGGCTCGGACCACCGGGTTTCGTACTGACCCGTCGAGCTATAAACAACAACATTAAAAAAAACCTAAACCTAGCATCATGTTCTTAACAATATTTCTTTCTGCAATTATCAACAATCTTTTACCTTTTTATGTTTTTATCATTTTATCAGTTACATTATTCTATTCCACGATTTCATCGTGTATCTTTTCTTCTCCTTGGTTCTCTTCTTTGCGATGTGTCTTATCTTCTCCTTGGTTCTCTGCGTTGTGTTCTTCTCTTCTCTACATCATGTATCTTTTCTTCTCCTTGGTTCTCTTCTCTGCATCGTATTCCTTCGTTGTTTGTTCTTTTGTTGCTTCGTTCACTGCCCCGATTGTTGTTCTTTCGCTGCTACGGTCGTCGTTCATTCCTAGCTTCGTCATTGTTCATTCGTCTATCCCTTCGTTGCTCCGCTCTAGTTACTCCCTACACTGACTTGCTCCCATTTCCTTCATTGTTCTGTTTTAGAAACTATAATAACATCGGATCGTGGGCCACCTGAAGCCCGTCGGACCGAGCCGCGAGCCTATCATTTTGGACCCATTAGATTTCGGCCCGAATACAGCCCGAACCCGTTTTCACTGGGCTACATACGGGTTCGGATCGGGTTCGGGTTGGTCCGACCTGTTTGACACTCTTAATAAAAATCATCTCAATAAAAGACATTCAAAAACTGGATGGACTCAGTTTGGGATTAGGGTTCCTTTTATTTTTAACCCCTTGACCTCAAGTACACATTTAGAACTCTCCATAAATCATTCAACCAAATCCAACTAAATTCATAATTATCTTTTTGAAATTCTTAATACTAATATTATGTATTCCCAGTTCACCGATTATTAATAGATTTTAGAGTTTGCATGCTTCGTATGAATGTAAGTAAAAGATGAGTACAAACTCTTGATCGGTAAATACGAGAAAGAGATATATATATATATATTACTCTTATTTTATTAAGTTTTATCCAATTATGTTTTTCTACTAAAAGTTTCTAATGAAACAATATATATGTCTTTTCTTCTTTAAATTTTTTTTTTCACAGATTTAAGATTTTATAGACATATTTCTACAATCAAAAGATATTTAAATGGTAGATATATATATATATATATTAAAATAAATAATTTTTTAAACGGAATAATTTCAAAATCACATTTAAAATGTTATTAGGGCTTCAATCATATCATTCTCTACTAATAAACTTTAACTTCAATTTTATCCTTATAATATTATTCTCAATGTTCCAGTGACTCGTGTGATCCACGTGATTCAAAGGATCCATGCGATCCAAGCGGTCTATGCGACCCAAACAACCCTTGTTACCCATGTAATCCTTGCAATTTATGCGGTCTATACGATCGATGAGACCCTCGAAAATCGTTCGAAATCACTCGAAAATATCTGGAAATCGTCGAAATCGCTAAAAAATCAGAGAAAAATCGCTGGAAATTACTATCAATTTCGAAATCGCCTTTCGCTCCTTTCTCTCAATTTTAAAATAGATTTCGTTTCAAAAAAATCAAACCGTATGTATTTTCACTAACAAAATATAACAACGCATACATATTTTTTCTATTTTTTTATATTTAGTAATTATTTTTTTATATTGCATATCTAGAGAGAGAGAGACATAAATATACTTAATTATATTAGACACGTAATATCTAAGTATTAAGAGCAAATGCAGTTTTCTGTTGCCCGTGCAAAAACGCTGCCATACTAATCGCAGTTTTTGTGGAGCTGTTTAGTATTAATAATATATATAACTGCCTTATAAATAAATAAAAAAATTATGTAACCCTTCTTACCCCATGGTTAGTGGTCAACCATTATTTATATATTTCCATTTCATACTTCTTGTGTAAGACTTGTTGGGTTGTGTTTCCGGCGAAGATCATCGGTAGATTTTCCCCGATCGGAAGGGAGAAGGAGGACAAGTCAAAGCCATGAAGAGCAAATCAAAGAGCTACAAGAGGAAGAAGCTAGGGTTGCCGACTGTTCTTGTCTTCTGTTCGCTTTGTTTCCTCGCCGGTTTCTATGGATCCACTCTTCTTTCTCAGGTACGTTACGACCTATTTGGGCCGACAATTTTGTTTGCTTTATCTGCATTTAATTTCTGGCTTGGTTGATTTATCGGAAGTTTTTCCTTCACGGCAGAATGTGCCTGGTGTTAGACCGAGTTTAAGGATGTTGGAAGTGGTGGAAGACGGAGAAGAAGATGATGGCCCGATGGCGTATGGTGAAACCGGAGATATATCTGTGGGATCGATTCCGTATCAGGTTAGTTATTGTCTGAATTATTCGAATTATGCTGCGTTTATGTTTCGATTTGGGGTTTGGTTCTACCTTGATTGAGACTTGAATCGATGCGCTTTAGTGGATTTAGCTTTGGCCAGGAGATGATTGTGTATAATTGGACTGAAATTCTGGAGTCACTAGCTTTTGGCAATTGAAGCACACGGTGATATTTGTGCTTCTTTCGTGGAATTCTGTGTTGAAAGTTTTGGTTCGTCATTGAATGTCAGGTACTGAGTTGGAGACCTAGGGCTCTTTATTTTCCAAACTTTGCGACGGCTGAACAATGCGAAAGCATAATTAAGATGGCAAAGACCCGCCTCAGGCCTTCTTCATTGGCCCTCCGGAAGGGAGAAACCGTAGAAAGCACTAAAGGCACTAGAACGAGGTTCTCCCTTACTCTTCACATATTTATGTCGAATCAAAAGATAAACGTTATAGTATGATTTCAGTTCTAGCATCTTAAGTGACATGCTATGTTGTTTGAACATGAAACACTTCATTGCTGCTGATAAAGATTAGTGGTTGCCTTGTATTTGTTTCCTCCTTTGAACTGTCGCAGCTCAGGAACATTTATCAGTGCATCGGAGGATGATTCTGGGGTCTTGGATTTCGTTGAAAGGAAAATTGCAAGGGCTACGATGATTCCAAGGACCCATGGAGAGGTATGATTTCTTGGTGCAAATACATCGTAAACTTTAGTTTGTTACTTGATACCAAGGAAGTGACAAAACACATTACTTGCACTCATACTGGTGGGGTTTAGGTTTGGATGCTTATTACAATGTTTCCTTCCTTTTGTTGTTTATCTGAAAATATTCGCAATTGAGTTCTGATGGTGTGATGCTCGCAAATGTTCCAATCTCTTCTAGATACCACGAGTTAGCATCTAGTCAACCAATTAGAAGACAAGGAAATATTGGTGCCAAAGCCTTTTAAAAAGCAAAAGATTTTGGTGTCCTCATGTTGCTGAGAAGCGATGCTTTGGTAGGATTGTGATCTGGAAATGAGTGCTTGTTATTTTTTAATCCTAAATTGTCATTCTGCCATCGTGGAGATGCTATTTGCTTCTTATCTTGGCCTCCTTTTGGCGACTATCTTCTGATTCTCCTTTTTATTCCTGCAATTGCTTTGAGTTGTAAGAGATTTGGTGATTTGGTGATTTGGCAGGCATTCAATGTTCTACGTTATGAACTTGGACAGAAGTATGATTCCCACTATGATGTATTCAACCCAGCCGAATATGGACCACAGAAAAGCCAAAGGGTAAATGCTTGTCTATTGAATATGATGTAGTTAGAATATTTCTATTCGTAAAATTCTGTAGCCATAATCTCCTTGCTATTTAGACTTCAATTCCTTCTGTTAGAGTTGATGGCTCTTTGCATCTGCGCAGATCGCTTCCTTCTTATTGTACTTATCTGATGTAGAAGAAGGTGGTGAAACCATGTTTCCGTTCGAGGTCGGTTTATAATATAGTGTGCTTTCTTCTTTTCTTTCTTTTCTTTTTTCTTTTTAATCATCCTTTTCACAAACTAAATCATAAGCATTTTAATTTTCCAGAATGGTTCTAATATGCACAGCGGCTACGATTACAAGCAATGCATTGGCCTTAAGGTAAAGCCCCGGAGAGGAGATGGTCTTCTATTTTACTCGGTTTTTACAAACGGGACAATCGATCAGGTAAACCCTTTTAAACCCGTGATTAACTCACATTTGATCTACATCAATAACTAGCTTCTTTTAGCCTTTACTAATTTCGACATACCTTAAGTGCATAAACCCGCATTTGGAAAAGAAAAACAGAAAACAAAATCCCGACAAAATCAGAGCGTGATTATTCTGATCCGTCGTCCAAATGTATCTGAAACTGCATCCACTAGCGTAGGAGACATTCGATTAAGAACATGTCTTGAGTGGTCATTCCATGAATTTAAGACCTGTCTCGTTATTTTTCGTGAGAAACGTTTGTCTTGACGGATTGTTTTGTTCGTTTCCACAGACATCGCTACATGGGAGCTGTCCGGTGATCAAAGGGGAGAAATGGGTGGCAACAAAGTGGATAAGAGACCAAGAACAACAAGACTGATTTAGTATGTTTTTCTTTGCCCTATCATCTTACACTTTTCCTCCTGTCTCTTTCTTTCTGTATGAACAAACAAATCTTTAACCTATGTTTCCAAAAAATAACATAAACGTTTTTGTTCTCCAGCAGTAGTAAATTGCATGTACAGTTTTTCACTAAACTAAAACCACTTCCATTTTTTTTAAATAAAAGTAATTGTGAAAGGAGCATTCCGCGTAACCAAAAATCGGATGGGAATCTGTCCAAAAGTTAGAATATTCACGAGTTCAGATTCGGAGATTATGTTTGTGGGTTCGAGGGGTAACTTCAAAAATACTTCAAAAATACCCTTTCCAAAAAAAAATATTTTTTACTTTAAAAATATCTTTATAAATCTTAAAATTTCCAAAATACCCCTTACGACCCTTCTACCCAGTTTGACCCTGCGACCCAGTGATCCAGTCCGATCCTGCGACCCTGTCCGACCCTGCGAACCAATTCGACCCTGTGTTCCAGTGCGACCGCCGGAAACTACCAGAAATTGCTGGAAACTACCAGAAATCGCCGGAAACTGCCAGAAATCGCCGGAAATTACCAGAAAATACCGCCAGAAATCGACGGAAAACGGTCGAAATCGTTGAAATTCATCTACAAATCGCCAAAAATCACCGAAAAATCGCTAAAAACGTTGGAAATTGGTGGAAATCACTGAAAATGGCTGAAACATTGTTGGAAATCGCTCGAATATTGCTGCAAAATGCTCAAAATGGAAGGAAATCACGAGAATGGGAAGAAATCACTCAAAAATTGAAGAAAATCGTTCGAAAATAGAAGGAAAACACTAGAATGGGAAGAAATCACTCAAAAATTGAAGAAAATCGTTCGAAAATAGAAGGAAAACACTCGAAAATGAAAGGAAATAGCTCTCTACTTTGTTTTCCTCCTCTCAATTTTTGTTTTTCCTCCTTTCATATTTGTCTTTCCCTCATTTGTACGTGTTTTTCATTAAGGGCACATATGTCTTTTCTTCAAATTTTTTTTATCAGATTTAGGAGGGTAGTTTTAAAGTGTTTTAGCCCTAAAAAGACATTTGTGTTATTCCTCCGATGAGTGCTGGCCTGAATAAACGAGTATTTATATGAATTTGAAAATATGTGAATTTTTTTAATTTTTTATTGGGAAAACAGCCTATTCCCCCCTTGATTTTCATGCTTTAGTCCTATTTCCCCCTCGATTTTGACCCTCGTCCTATTTCCCCCTCGATTTTCACTTTCAGCCTATTTCCCCCTCGATTATCATGTTTAGTCCTATTCTCCCCTCGATTTTGATCTCATCCTATTCCCCCCTCAATTATCACAAATCTGCCTAAAACCCCCTCCGATTTTGACCCAATTTTGATTTTAATTTT
>CM071874.1:26125461-26175369 GCA_036759665.1 Gynandropsis gynandra
CCAACAACATCAAAGTTGCGAACCTCTTCCGGTCGTCGGAATTCTTCGCCTTCACAAGCTTTTCACTGACCTGTTCGAGGGTCACCTTTCCACGGCCGAAGTTCTTCAGCCTGAATGTAACACCCATCATGGACTCTCATCCTATGGGATATGGTCCGCATTTCAATCCGGAAATTAGTGTGTGCTCCACTATAGAGTGCCGGATGGGAATGCCGTTTATGACGAACCACATCTTTGTATTGTCCCGTATAATCACGGAGTGATTTAGTAGTACAGACATTTGAACCTTCGTCAATGTGGAGTCACATTGTAAGTGGAATAAATGCCTAAATTGTGACTCCTTCTCGAAGTAATGCAACTCCTGTTCATTTAAGATTCCTCTCAGCGTCCTTATTGTCTCGTGAGGATAACTTTTGGTGGTGATCTTTGGAATTCTGTCCATGTGCTTGAATTCATACACAAATCAATTACAAATACATTATACTTCTACCGACCTAAGCGACCCATGCGACTCAACCGACCCGTACGACTCAACCGACCCGTGCGACCCATGCGACTCAAATGACCCTCAGACATTCTGCGACACTCAATCGACCCACGCCCCTCGAACGACCATTGCGATCCATCCCACTCACTGAGACAACCGACTCACTGAATCGAATATGGTCATGCAACTCCTGCGACCCTTGCTACTGAACCGACTCACTGAGTCGAAGATGTTCATGCAACTCCTGCGACCCTTACGACCTAACCGACTCACTGACACTGACACTCACCCATTTCAAATCAATAAACTGAGTCAAAGATGGTCATGAAACTACTGCGACCCTTGCTACTCAACCGACTCACTGAGTCGAAGATGTTCATGCAACTCCTAAACCCTAGAAATCGAACTACTTACACTTATTGACGCCATTGAAGATTGACTCGTGCTCTCTTCGCCAGTGATGCTGCTGATTCTAGTCATTTTCCTTCTCGCCAACTTCAAATCGATCCCTCTCAAGTTCGACATCACTTATTTTTTTCTTGCTATAAACTTTTAAACAGGTTTCACGGTGAAAAACTGTTCGGCTTTCTCGTTTTCGGCAGTTTTTCACGTCGAAAAACTGTCGAACTTTCATTTTTCCACGTTCGAATATTAAGGGCAAGTTTGTTTTTTCTTTAGTTTTTTTTTCAGATTTAATAATTATTTTAAAAAGAGTATTTTTGAAGTGGTTCACCCCTATAAAGATATTTCTGAAATTCCGCCCTTTTAAAAAGATAAAAGTAAATGTGCAATCGGAACGAATGTAATTCTCTGACGTGTCTCTTTTAATCAGCTCTTAGCAGTGTCTCGAGAAGCTTCCAAAACACTAACTAACGTTACACACGTGACGAAGAGATTTTTTTTATTATTTTAGACACAAAATACGAATCAAAATATAAACATTAGTCTTCGAAAATATAAACTCGAAACTCTAATGTCAAAACTTTATACTTAAAAAATGAGAAATGCTAAAAATGTTATTGATTCGTAAAATTTGTTTAATTGTGTTGTCATACATAACACCTAATAATTTTGGAGAAATGGGTATCTACTATTATTATTTTTTAAAAACTGGGAACAATATACTCCTCGAGAAAATTCCACTAATAAATAAATGGGGTTTGAACTTGCAATTTTTTCCATTATATAATTGTGAAAAGCCATATAGTTTTCATCAAAAATTTAATAATTTGTACAAAATCAAAATTAAATAATAAAAAAAGTCCCGTACCAACTCCATTTAATTTCCCCAACCTACAGCTCATAAACCAATCTTGTCTCCTCGTCCACTCCCCTGTACTGTATTCTCAAAAACTCCATAGAAGGAAAAAAGAACACTTCTTGAGAGAGAAAGAAAAAGGCACTTAGCTTGTGGAGATCCGTCGGAACCTGAATTATCCAATCAAAATTACGATAATGGGAGGAGGAAACGGGCAAAAATCCATGATGGCTCGCATGAAGCACATGGAGAAGCAAAGAGCCGCCAAGGGTCCACTCTCTCTCTCTCTCTCTCTCTCACACACACACACACACGCAGACCCTTTTCTCATTCCTTTCTGATGTTTTTCATTGATGGGTTTTGGTTCGCAGGAAGTCAGCTTGAGGCGAATAAGAAGGCTATGAACATCCAGGTAGTCTCTTTGCATGATCTATGATTTTTCTTTTCTATTTCTGTAATTTTGATTTCTTCTTGTCAGTTTCTTTGCTTCTCTCCCTTTTGACTTTGCTTTGTGGGATCTTAAGTAGAAGCTCTGTTTACTAAGCTAATGTTTGGTTAGACCCATGGTTTAGACTTTGATTTGTCTGGTAATTAATTAGTGTTTTAACTTCAGTGCTATTGGATCAGTAGAATTGCTCAGTTTCTTCAGACTTTAGCTCCAAAGATCCTTTGGCTAATGTCAACCATAACATGGGTTTGGTGGAATTAGGTCGATCTGATTTTAAGAAGATTTGGCCATCAAAATTGTGTTGATTCCTCGTCTTGTAATGTGTTTTTTTCCTGATTGGTCGACTCGATGCTTACTGTATTATGCTTCATTCAAAATCTGGTTGAGTTTTTTTTAATCATTTTTGGTTGGTGTTCAAGATCTGATCTATCTTGCGATTTTCCATTTCAATGGTTCTTTACTATACAATGTTAAACCTAGTCAAGTTCCTATCTTTATGATTGATTCTTTAGATCATCGGATGTTTCTCATTACAATTTGTTCTATTCCTATTTGAAATTCTTCTTGTGAGCTTTTGAAGTTGTTGCAGATCCTGCCAAACCAAGCTTATTTCCATATCTCTATTGTATAATCGTTTCTCGTTTCTTCTTGTAATTGGAGACTTTGCAAAACAGAAATCACAAAACTGCTTCTTCTTTTTTACCCGGTTTTATTCATCTACTCCTGGTTTATGACATGAGAATGATCATTCATACAAGCTGTGGCTGTGGCTTGATCTTTTTGTTTTTTCGTGTGTTCGTCTTGTTTGCTGCATTGTTCGGCCGTGAAATTGCAATGCAAAGTATGCATGCAAACTTTCATGTGTACCACGACGGAAGTGAAATGTAGAGAACATGCGGAGAATAAGCATCCTAAGTCCGATCTCTTCAGCTGCTTTCCGCATCTCAAAAAGTGACATTTTTTGCGTCCTATTTATATCCTTTGCTTCATTTGATTTGGTGATGTGGAATTAAAAGGAAACCTTTATATGAATGAATCATGAATTGTGAGATTATCAGAATGCTCTTTTGCTCTATCTTGGAAGTATTCATGGCTGCCTCTCCCCGCGTTGTTCCCTTTTCGTTTTCTCGCTTTCTACTTGTGATGATGTATGGAATTCTCCATGCGAAAGCTTCAACGTTCAATGAGGTTCGTGGCTAATGTTTGGCCTCTATGAAATTGAAGAAAAAAACAGTATAAGATTTGTCCTATGTCTTGAATGAATATTGTATGGCAACATTTAGTAAAATTTCACGTTTAAAAGACAATGTTAACACCGGCTTTAAGGTTTAGGTTTAAGGTCATGAAGCGTCTTCCGTCATTATGTAGCGATTTTATCCGATAATACTCTTTCTAATCGTCGGAAAAATCGGAAATTTGATATGTGAGCAACAACGGTACAAAGAAAGGGCGGAGAGGTGGTCGAGTAGGGATGTATTTATATTAGTAATTTTTCAATTATAAACATTAAGATTAATTAATTCAAATTTCAACTTTAATTTATTTTTTTTAAGAAACTATTGGGAGCAATGGTTAAAGACTAGATTCGTCACTGCTACTAGTTCGCACAAAAATCTCGTAGCCGTGGATAGCTCTAGCAGCTGATTCTCGGACATTTTGACAGCATTCTTAGCAACATGAATAAGATTGAACTGAAACCATGTCCTAGATCATTGACATAAACATTCTAAATCTTTGTCAGTAGATTTAGTAATTTTACACTAATTTTAGGGTTTCGGTTGATAACCAAAGATTAGGGAAATATGGTTAAAAATAATTTGTCTGTTGTAATAAATATTTTTTGGCCGTTACGATTTTACATCCAAAATCATTATTCAAATGTTGTAACTAAAACAAATGGGTCATTGGGGTCCCACTTTCCTCACGCGTAATTTATCATTCGTCCATTCACGCCTTATGCGTGTGACATTAAAAGGGATTTCACTTTTTATTTTCCATCTGTTCTAAGAAAAATCAGAAACAAATTTCAATCATAACAATTTTCTATAAATTCTATATATTTTGTAAAACTTATATGTTAAGAAATTTTAATTCACTCCTTTGCATATCGATATTGAAAAAAATGAACAAATTTATATTTTATTAATATATAACATTAGATTTATTTATTAAGAAATATTAATTATTTTTTCGTATTACATCTTTTTTATCTGAATTTTGACTAGGATTTGAGATGAATGGAAGATATACTTTGTATCAATGATTTTTTTTTCTCTGACTTTGAATAAGGGTTTTTTTTTCTAATTCTTTTGGTGTTTTTTCTCTGACTTTGATGAAATACTTTAGCTTTTCGAAAGCATTTAATATCGATAGGGACAAAAGATTCAACTGAAAAGACAGATTACCCATCAACACTACTTTGAATTCTTCATTTACACTCGAATTCAATGGCGTTGCGTTGATTCCTGCAAGTTGTAGACATAAAAAATATGTGACCTTTCCACGAAGAGAACACTGTTCTTGTTGACTTTTGACTCTGAGCCCTTGTAACTCTCTCTCTCCTGTGAACTCTTCTTCTATTGCCTTTACCATTAGCTTCTCTCTCTCTCTTTCTCTCTCTCTATCTGAATCTGCAGAGATGAAAATCCAGTTTGTTTGTCTTCATCTCTCTGTGTCTATTGCCCTTCATCTCCTCCTTGTCGCTCATGTCCTCTCCTCAAACCCCGAAGGTAATTCTACTCTTTTCTTTTCAAGATTATGACAAGTGCCAATTTAGATTTGTTTCACAAACTCAGTGTGTTGAAACTGCAATTGGGTCTTAAGAAGAATCAAAGTGAAACAATAAGATGTTTTTGTGTCCATCTTCTGAAAACAGGAGATGCATTACAAGCGATGAGGTTAAGACTTGAGGATCCAAGAAAAGTGATGCAGAGTTGGGATCCAACACTTGTGAACCCATGCACTTGGTTTCATGTCACTTGTGATTCTTCCAACCATGTCATTCGCCTGTAATCTCTTCTTTCTTTCTTTCTTTCTTTTTTCTTTCATATTCCATAATTTTCTTTTCTTTTCTGAATCTTATCTTTTCTTTTCTGAATTGGGTTATAATTACAGTGACTTGGGTAATTCAAACATTTCTGGTGCTTTGGGACCTGAACTTGGCCAACTCCACCATCTTCAGTACTTGTATATCCTCTCTCTCTCTCTCTCTCCCTCCCTCCCTATACATGTATTATGTATGTATGTAAATATGTATGTATGTATGTATGTATGTATGTATGTATGTATGTATGTATGTATGTATGTATGTATGTATGTATGTATGTATGTATGTATGTATGTATGTATGTATCGCTGATTCTTGTTTCGATTCAGGGAGTTATATCAAAACGAAATCGAAGGCGAAATCCCAGAAGAACTCGGGAATTTGGTACACTTGGTGAGCTTGGATTTGTACGGAAACAAGCTCCAAGGAGGAATCCCCAAGTCTCTTGCAAACTTGAAGTCCCTCAAGTTCCTGTGAGTAACTCTTCTCAACTCTATATTAATAATGCTGCTAAACTGAGCCGGTTTAACCGAAAATGTAAATGTCATTACACGGTTATTGCAGGCGGTTAAACGACAACAACCTAACCGGGCCAATTCCTAGAGAACTCACGTCCCTCACCAATCTCGGCGTCTTGTAAGTTTGGTTTCTTCTGGCTTAGGAAATGATCTTTATTACAATGAGATTTCGGCCTTTTAAACTCTTGAACCGCTTCGCTGCAGCGATGTTTATAACAACGATCTTTGCGGTACAATACCCGTTGATGGGCCATTTTCGACTTTTCCACCACAGAGGTAATGATCTAACTTCTTCTATAACCAGTTTCATCACTTCATACTTTGATTAATGTGGTTTTGTTTGTTTGGATTCAATGTTTCAGTTTCGAGAACAACAAATTGAATGGACCGGAACTTAAAGGGCTTGTGTCTTACGACTTTGGATGCTGAAGAAAACATTTGAGTTCAATATCTTTGTTTAGGATTCTTCAGTAGGATTCATATGTTCAAGGTTTCTACATGGTTTCATTAGACATGTTCACATGGTTTTATGATGATTTCTGCTGGGATTGACATAACATAGATATTATGTTATTATGACCATTCTCTTAAAATTCACAATGCAACCTCTCCTTGTGTATTTTGATAAATCCAACGAAGGAGAGTGCTTCCTACTATTAAATTTTATTTTTATATATGTCAATGAATTTGCATAGTTTTTTTTTATTATAAATAATATATGTACTAAGTTTCCAAAAGGCAGGTTGTGTAAATTATGCAATAGGTCTTTACTCAAATCAAAATTTGTTCCAATCCATGACTATAATTTTCGATTTATGGACAAAATTCTAGACATTGTCTATAAAAAAGTCTATCGGTGGATTATTGACGAGTTGGGTATCATTTTTTATTCGGTGATAAGAATTCAAAATGCAATATTTTAGGAAGATGTTAAATCTGTTTTGACAATTCAGATTGTTGAGAAATTAAAGGAAGATGATTCGAGTAATTTCAAATTCAAAGTGGAAAAAAGAAATGAGAAGGAAGGGGGAGTCAAACTGGAAAAGAGACACAAAAAGAGGAATTGCGTGAGACTAGATAATAGGAATTTGTTCTTGGTTTCACGAGAAGTTTGGGTGTGTTAACATACTATAAAAAGGAGTTGACGCATCTAGGTTTAGGTATCGAATTAGTACTGCAAACAAGTGAAAGTTGATCACGGTGTTGTGCAAGTGTACTTAGAGAGATATTGAGTGTATGTAAGAGAAACAATAAGTTGTTTATTTACATCTAACTAAGGGAGAGTTATCTGCGGAAGTCTTAAGTACATTGTAATGAAATATAAGTGTACATAAACGATTGATTCGTATTCAGTTTCAGTTATAACGTCCTAATGATACAAAGAAAATTTTTGCTTAAGTACTCCTCTATGTTGAAATTGATACATAAGAGTATACCCGTAATAGGTAATCAATGATTTTGTTATATGAACCAAAGAATATATAAACAACGTCCTAGAAGCTGATGACTTTTGAATTTCAAATAAAAAAGGGAGTGTAAATTAAGGTTTTAAATTGAGTGAATAAAAAATTTGAGTAAGTGTACTTATAGTCAATCTTGTAAATTATTTGATGTTTCTTAACAGATTGAAATTTCACTTAACCATTTTTTTAATTAGTTAATATTTAATAAATAAAAGAGAAAAGCAAATAGAGTGATTGTTTTTAGAAAAAAACATGCGGTTTATTCAGAATTTGGTTTTTGTGATGTGTTATATAGGCGACTGACGTGACTAGTGCAGTTTTCCCATTTAAAGCTTTTGTAATATTTTTTTGTAATAAAATTGCCTCACATTTGAATATATTTTCGGAAACCCTAACTATTATTTCCAAAGAAGTAAGTGTAGTTGCTTTGCAGAACACAAAAACAAAATCAAAGAAGAAAGATGAACACAGAAGGATCAAGAAGCAAAACAAAGCAAAGAGAAGAAACAATCATTTACAACAATGAAAAAGTTTGGATCGACGATCTCGTGTTTACTGATAATCCACCGAGAATAAATGGAAAGCATTTTAAAACAATGGCCAGAAAAAGAGTGGCTCCAAGGAAGGTGAATGCAAAACCTATTCCACAACCTACAATATCGGTTGACTCTTCGTCCAAAACAGAGAGACAAAGAAAGAGAGTTCAAGCTCATCATCAGACGAAAATTTTCAACCAAATGAAGCTAAAGAAACTTCAAAATCTAGATATGAACACCAAAGACAACCTACGCCTCCAGAGATTCCAAACCAACAATGTACCACACGAATGACTCCTTCACAAGCTTTCTCGAAGAAATTTTATTTAGAAATAGAAGCTTCAAGGTATGAATTCTAAAAGAAAGGGAAATCTTAAGTGAGAGAGGTCTAAATGTTAATCAGTTCAAACATTTACTCTTGTAGGATGTACTAGTTGAACGGAGTCTGACCAATACAATGACGAACATTGTCCCTATATGTAAAGAGTTAGTATATGAGTTCTATGCAAACCTGAACTCAAAAATTGACAAACTAGGGTGAGATATGTTTGGTTAAGTGTATGTGAGGTGGAATGATGTGCGCTTTGATGCTGAGTTTATTAACAAATTTTTGGATACTTCAAACGTTGAAACCTCGAGGGTAAAAGAGCTGGAAATATACCTTTTATGGACAAGATCACCCAAGAGGTGACAGATACGGAATTGACAAACTGGTCAAGACAGATTCTAATTCCAAGCTGAATTGGGAGTATGCTTTGCTGAACAAAATCTGCCGAACCAATTGGATACCGAACAAGAGAACTGATGGTATTCGACATGATACAGCAATCCTGCTATATTGTGTAAAGAACAAGATTCCTGTCAACTTTGGGAAAGTTATTCTAGATCAGATAATTGGACTCGGATTGTCAAATGCACGAAAGTTTATTCTGCCATTTCCGTGTTTGATCCAGAATAGTTTGGTTCAGCAAATTCCTGATATTGTTGGTAAGGAGGAAAGAAGAGAGAAAATTCCTCCTTGGATCATCTTTGAGAAATGCTATGTCAGCAAGATGTTAGCCACAGAAGAAACAAGGAACAATGAAAATGATGTTGCACAAGACATCATAAATTTGAAGAATCGGCTGACAGACGTGGTAACCGAGCTAGAACATATTCAAAAGGAGTTAAAGATATTGTCAAGGCTGAACAAGAGTAAATTAGTGCAGTGATGAATTCATATTGTTTATATTCATTTGTTTTTTGGTCTAATATGTATTTTCGAATTTCTTATCACAAAATTAGGGGGAGAACAAAAGAGGAGGGCTCAAACACGTAAAGCTGTGGGAAAAAGCCGCGAGAAATTTAAATGCACTTGATTTATGCCGAGCTCATTTTATTCCGAACTCATTGTTTATTTTTAAGTACACTTGTTTGATTGTTTGATCCGAACTTGTTTTTAAGTGTACTTAAATATATGAACTTATATGGATGATTATGGATGAATTTATGTGTTTGAATTATATGTTTATGCATTTTTGGATGTCTGTGCTTATGTGATAATAATTCAAATGGGAGATTGTAAATGCAATATTTTAGGAAGGTGTTAAATCTGTTTTGACAATTCAAGTTGATGAGAAATTAAAGGAAGATGGCTCGAGTAATTTCGAATTCAAAGTGGAAAAGGAATGAGAAGAGAGGGGAAGTCAAACTAAAAAAAGATACGCAAAAAGAGGAATTGTGTGAGGCTATATAACATGAATGTGTTCCTGGTTTCACGAGAAATTTAGGTTGTTAACATACTAAAGGAGATGACACATCTAGGTTTATGTATTGAATTAGTACTGCAAACAAGTGAAAGTTGATCAGGATGTTGTGTAAGTGTACTTAAAGTCAATCTTGTAAATTATTTGATGTTTCTTAACAGATTGAAATTTCACTTAACCATTTTTTTAATTAGATAATGTTTAATAAATAAAAGAGAAAAGCAAACAGAGTGATTGTTTTTAGAACAAACATGTTATTCATTCAGAATTTGGTTTTTATGATGTGCTATATAGGCGGCTGACGTGACTGGTGCAGTTTTCCCATTTAAAGCTTTTGTAATATTTTTTGTAATAAAATTGCCTCACATTTGAATATATTTTCGAAAACCGTAATTTCTATTGCCAAAGAAGGAAATGCAGTTGCTTTGCATAACACAAAACCAAAATCAAAGAAGAAAGATGAACACATAAGGATCAAGAAGGCAAAACAAAGCGAGGAGAAGAAACAATCATTTACAACAATGAAAAAGTTTGGATAGACGATCTCGTGTTTACCGATAATCCACCGAGAATAAATGGAAAGCATTTCAAAACTATGGCCAGAAAGAGAGTGGCTCAAAAGAAGGTGAATGCAAAACCTATTCCATAACCTACAATATCGGTTGACTCTTCGTCCAGAACAAAAAGACAAAGAGAGAGTTCAAGCTCATCATCAGACGAAAATTTTCAACCAAATGAAGCTAAAGAAGCTTCAAAAACTAGATCTGAACACTAAAGACAACCTACGCCTCCACAGATACCAAACCAACAAGGTACCGCACGAATGACTCATTCACAAGCTTTCCGAAGAAATTTTACTTAGAAATAGGAGCTTCAAGGTATGGAATTCTTAAAGAGGGGAAGTCTTAAGTGAGAGAGGTCTAAATGTTAATCAATTCAAAAATTTACCCTTGTGGGATGTACTAGTTGAACGGAGTCTGACCAATACAGTGACGAACATTGTCCCTATATGTAAAGAGTTAGTATATGAGTTCTATGCAAACCTGAACTCAGAAATTGATAAACTAAGGTCAGATATGTTTGGTTAAGTGTATATGAGGGGGAATGATGTGTGGTTTGATGCTGAATTAATAACAAATTTTTGGGTACATCAAACGTTGAATCTCAAGGGTAAAAGAGCTGGAACTTAAAAAACAACTTATTTTTTATTCACAAAATTAGGGGGAGAACAAGAGAGGGGGGCTCAAACAAGTAAAGCTGCGGGAAAAAGGCCGCGAGAAATTTAAATGCGCTTGATTTAAGTTGAGCTCATTTTATTCCGAACTCATTTTTTATTTTTAAGTACATTTGTTTGATTATTTGATCCGGACTTGTTTTTAAGTGTACTTAAATATCTGAACTTATGTGGATAATTGTGGATGCATTTATGTGTTTGAATTCTATGTTTATGCCATTTTTGATGTTTGTGTTTATGTGATAAGAATTCAAAGGGGAGATTGTAAATGCAATATTTTAGGAAGGTGTTAAATCTGTTTTGACAATTTAGATTGTTGAGAAATTAAAGGAAGATGGCTCGAGTAATTTCAAATTCAAAGTGGAAAAGAATGAGAAGAAATGGGGAGTTAAACTAAAAAAGAGACGCAAAAAGAGGAATTGTGTGAGGCTAGATAACATAAATTTGTTCCTGGTTTCACGTGAAGTTTAGGTGTGCTAAAATACTATAAAAAAGAGTTGACGTATCTAGGTTAGGTATCAAATTAGTAGTGCAAACAAGTGAAAGTTGATCGCGGTGTTGTGCAAGTGTACTTAGAGAGTTACCGAGTGTATGTGAGAGAAACAATAAGTTGTTTATTTACATCTAATTCAGGAGGAGTTATATGCGGAAGTCTTAAGTACATTGTAATGAAATACATGTGTACTTAAAAGATTTATTCGTAAATAAAAACTGGTAATTGTTTCAAATATTTGTCTCTTAATTCTTATTATTGGTTAATGTTGTCTTTCTATTGTTTTCAATCTTTATTTAAGAGGTTTCATCTCTAATTATTTTATGTGCTTATCTTACTAAATAAGTTTTACACCTCAAAATAATAGTAATATTGTTGTAGTTACAAGATTTATAGGTGGAGGTGGGGTTCAAGCATACGATATTTTTACAAATAAAAACTTTATATTATGAGGTGTTCTTTTGAGGGACATCAACTATTTTCTAGCTTATGCACTTCATAAAAACAAAAATTTTAAATGGCCAAATGTGTTGGAAAATGTTAAAACTAAGGATGGTTTCGAATAAAAGTAACTGAAACATTAAAACAAAATGATAAGAATGCAAAAAGTACGACAACATTCATGCTATTCGAATAATATATACAACTTACCATTAGTTGGATCATAAAACCGCCATAATGTCATTTTGGTTTCGGTGATTCCCCGCTAACGTGCTTGTGGCAAGTATCCACAAATTTCTCGAAAATGTAAAGCCCCATGGAAAGCCTTCACAAAATTCCAAGTCATCAACCATGTCAATGACATCATGACTGATAAAGTTGTCTACAGAAAGCTTGTGATCCAAAACTTGCGCCAACAACATCAAAGTTCCCAACCTCGTCCGATCGGCAAAATTCTTCGCCTTCACAAGCTTTTCACTGACATGTGCGGCGGTCACCTTTCCCTGGCCAAAATTCTTTAGCCTGAATATATCACCCCTTTTGGACTCCCATCCTCTAGGATAGAGTTCACAGTTCAATCCGGTAACTAGTGTATGCTACACTATAGAGTACCAGATAGGAACACCGTTTACGACGAACCATAACTCCTTCCTGTCCCGTATAATCACAGAGTGATTTAGTAGGACAGACATTTGAACCTTCGTCCATGGTGGAGTTACATTGGGAATGGAATAAGTGCTTAAAGTGTGACTCTTTCTTGAAGTAATGCAACTCATATTCGTCTAAGATTCCTCTCAACTTGTTTATTGTCTGGTGAGGATAATACTTAATGGTGATCTTTGGAATTCTGTCCATGTGCTTGAATTCATACAAAAACTTCACCCTTGGCGGCACCTGCAAATTGACCAATTAAGAATAGATTAGACTTCTACCGACTCAAGCGATCCTTGCGACTCAATTGACCCATGCGACTCATGCGATTCAAGCGGTCCTTGCGACTCAAGCAAGCCTTATGACTTAAGCAACCCATTGTAGTCAAGCGATCCAAGCGACTCCAGTGACCCTTGCGAATCAATGAGACTCAAGCAACCCTTGCGACTCAAGCAACCCTTGCGACTCAAGCGACCCTTGAGACACAATGAGTTGCTTGAGTTGAAGAGGGTCATTAATCTCAAGCAACTCACTAAGAATCTTAACCTCTTCGACTCAAGCGATGCAATGAGACTCAAGCAACCCTTGCGACTCAAGCGACCCATGCAACTCATGTGACCCTTGCGACTCAATGAGACTCGATCAACCCTTGCAACACAGAAGACTCACTGAGACTCAAGCGACTCACTGAGATTCAACTGACTCACCGAAACTCAAGCGACTCACTGAGACTCAACGACTCATTGAGATTCACACCCATTTCAAATCAACAAACAATTTTGATTTCAATAGCCTTCAATGTAAACCCCTAGAAATCGATCTACTTACACTCACAGACGCCATTGAAGATTGACTCGTGATCTCTTCTTCACTACTCATTCTTGTCATTTCTTTCTCACTTCAAAATTTCCTTGATCTCAACTTGACTTTTCCTTCTTGCCAACTTCAAATTAGGTGTGGGCGTTTCGGGTTACTCGGACTGACCCGAACCGACCCAACCCGAAAAAACCAACCCGTGAATTAAACGGGTTTTGTAGAAAACCCATATGGGCTCAAAATCTAAAACCTAAATGGGTTCGGGTCGATCGGGGTTAGGTTCGGGAGAATCTGACGAACCCGAGGAACAAAAAAAACCCTAACCCTTCTAACCTAATTTTTGTATGTTAAATTTGGAATCCGAATGATCCGATTAAACCCGAATTACCGTTTAAACACAAATTATCCGTTTAAAACTCGAATTACCCGTTTAAAACCCGAATTACCCATTTAAATCCGAATTACCCATACTTAAATAACCCAAAAAATCCGAAGAACCCGAAGAACCCGAAATAACCCAAATACAATTCAGGGTTTTTTGGGTTCAATGTTTCAAAACCCGAACAACCCGAACCCAACCCGAAACCCGAGGAACCGGTCCCGAAACCCGGATTGCCCACCCCTACTTAAAATCGATCTCTCTCATGTTTGAAATCCCCTCGTGTTACTTGCTCTCAACTTTGAAACAGTTTTTCCTTTCAAAATCCGCCAGAACATGTGTTTTTTCACGTGCGGAAATTAAAGACAAATTTGTCTTTTCTCTATTTTTTCAATTTAATAATTATTTTCACGAGGGTAGACGTGAAGTAATTCAGCCTTACGAGGTATCTCTAATATTATCCCTTGTAAAATACATTAATCCAAATGAAGATCACTTGAAAATAAAATAATCAATTAATTTATTTTAATTGTTTGTTTATAAATAAATAATAAAATTAATTTTTATTATGTTTTATATTAAATTTTCTAAAAATAAATTCTAAAAGAGAGTACCTAAATAAACCTATATAAGAGAATTTGAATGATTATAAAACTTTATTTTTTCCTATATTTATCTAATATATATAATTAATTTAAAAAACACAGAAACTTAAGTTGTAATTTAGTTAACGTATATTTGATATTGAGGCTATTAAATTTATTTTTGGTCTAAGTTAAGCATGATAAAATTTGTTTCCAATTTTTATAGTATATGAATTCTTATTGAAGTTAAATAATTTTATATAAATGATATGATGGGTTATTTTATTTAATTTCTATAGTCTACGATTATTAAATAATAAATTTGAATCGAAATTTTTTGTAATCATAAAGTAACGTTTAATTTATTTTTTTTACTAAGTGGTGATATACGTGATATTATAAATTTACAATAATGTACAAAAATAACAAATTGAAAAATAATAATAATTTAATACGTATTATATTACAAATTAATTGTTAATTTTATATGATATTAATTGTATTTTAATAGTCATATATATTTTGAAGTTTTATTGTTGTTATTTAATATCATTTAAAAAATATATATCATTAAATATGGTAGTATATCTCATTATTTTATTAATTAAATATAATTTTATTTATTTTTTATATGTTTGAGACAGAGAAATTTTAAAAATATCTTCGTAGGGCTAAAGTGCTTCAAAAATAACATTCCCTAAAAAAAGTTTCAACTTTAAATCTACCCTTAAAATATTGATAATTTCATATTACCCTTGTGACAATTTTTCTCTTTCCTCCAGAGCCACTCGATTTCTCTCTCTACTGTGACGTGAAAATAACTGTTCTCCCACACCACAATAGATTCGGCGAGAGTAGCTTGAAATCGGCATCAGAATCGCTGCCAATAGGTTGAAATCGTTTGTTGTCAACAAAGAAACTTGCAATTAAGCACGTTCCGCAGAAAAATTGTTGCACTGGATCACAGAGTCGTAGGGGTCCAAGGGTCGTAGGGGTAAAGGGGTCGCAAAGGGGTCAAAGGGTCGCAGAGGTACAAGGGTCGATGGGTAAAAAGGTCACAGGGTTTAGGATAGGGTCGCAGGGATAAAAGGGTCGAAAGGGTAAAAGGGTCGCAAGGGTCCAAGGGTTGAAGAGATAAAAGGGTCGTAGGGGTCAAAGGCTCGCAGAGGTCCAAGTGTTACAGAGGGACTTCTTCGATCCTTGGACCCCTGCGACCCTTATACCTCTTCGACCCTTGGACTCCTGCGACCTTTGTCCCTCTGCGACTCTTGTTACAATAATACTAAATCCACAAAAACAACGATACTAACAATAATACTTAATATTATATAATAGTAAAAATAATTTATTATTTACAAATACAATTATTTACAAATAAAATGAATAAAATTTTAAAAATAATAATTTATCAAGTTATTTATAAATAATTGACTCAAATATCTACGAGCCTTGTACATCTGCGACCCTTGTACCCCTGCGACCTTTGCCCCTCGCGACCTTTGTACCTGTGCGACCCTTGGTCCCCTGCGACCTTGTCCCTCGCGACCCTTGGAACTGTGCGACCCTTGTCCCCCTTCGACGCTTGTCCCTTTGCGACCCTTGTTACAATAATAGTAAATCCACAATAATAGTGACACTAACAATTGAATAATAGTAAATCCACAAGATCAAATGAAGTTCAAGTTAAAAGGAGGTTCAAAGAAATCAAAATAAAACTCAAATCAAAATATGTTGTTGACAAATCGAAGCACATGTTCTGCTCCATTGGAGAACAGTTCTACTATGAGGGAACAACCCACGTTCAGTCCATTTTCTTGACAAAACTGTCTCCACCCCCTCTTATGCAAGCGCCACCACGACTCACGGGCCTTAAAGCTGTTGGACAATAATAGAATCTTCCGCAATCGAACATCCCGCAATCGAGGTAATTCATTATCTTACATCATCTACGGCAAAGACCGTTCTCCCTCGCAAACCCTATTAGAAGTGTCTGCGACATCACCAATTTACATCACATAAATAAATAGAAGTCGAATAAATAACCAAAATAATATATGATGAATCGGTTTGAGGTCACTTACCAATGAATCTACGGCAAGATTTGAACGCGTGACTGGTACAATGAAAACCATCTCATCAGGAGTGGCCCTGGTAATGTTAAAGACCATATCACCTTCGTGACGGAAAAGTATGACATCCCCAATACGAATGTTTTGGTTGTTGTAGAAATCTGTCCATCCATCAGTGAATTTGGAGCCATCCAAATTGACTTCCCATGTTCTGTTAGACACATTCGATTTAAGCGTTGTTGTGTTGATGTCCCTCATATTCTCGTAAATATACTCATCGAAGAAGATCTTCGGAATTTCATGTAATAACAAACGAAAAACAAAGTCAAATCTGTACATTCTCTACATGTAGCATACCTAAAAAGAGTGTTTTAAAGAAGATTACAAGGTAGTATAGATGTTGCACAAGAATCTCTCGGAAGAAATGAGGGAAATGTGGCATTTTTGGAAAAAAAATGGATGGAAGATGATGAGAGGAAAAAATGGATTGGAAAAAAGGAAACGACTGTAATTCGTAAAGGTATGACATCAAATCGACATTAGATGGAATTCGAAGAGACATGACCACACAGTCACATGGGTTGCAGGGGTAAAAAGGTCGCAGGGGTAAAAGGTTCGAAAGGGTAAAAGGATCACAGGGTCAAGGGTCAAACGGGTAAAAGGTTTGCAAGGGACAAATGGTGCGACCTTTGTACCTCTGCGATCATTGGACCCCTATGCCCCTTTATGCTTTATTATTAAAAAAATATTTACAAATAATATGAGTAATTTTTTAAAAAATAACAATGTAAAAAGTTAAATTATCCATTCCTAAAAAATAAAAAATTATTTAAAAATAATATGAATAAACTGTTAAAAAAGAACAATGTACCAAATTACATCTTCCATAATCAAAGAGTAAAGTTTTTTTTAAGACTCTTGGACCATGCGACCCTTGTCCCCCTCCGACCCTTGGACCTCTGCGGCCCTTATCCTTCAGCGACCCTTGGACCCCTCCGACCCTTTGACCCATGCGACCTGGACCTCTACGACCACTTGGACCTCTGCGACCACTTGGACCTCTGTGACCACTTGCACCTTTGCGACCACTTGTACCTCTGCAACCCTTGTCTCCCTTCGACCCTTGTCACCCTTCGACCCTTGTACCTTTGCGACCCTTTGTTCCCTACAACCTTTGCCCCTCTGCATCCCTTGAACCCTCTGCGACTCTTGTTACAATAAGTGTAAATCCACAAAAATAGTGATACTAACAATAATACGTTCTATTGAACAATAGTAAAAAACCAACCAAATACGAACATGAATTTCAAGTTCAAAGGAATGTTTTTGTTCAAATGAGGTTCAAAGCAATCATAATACAACAGAATTCAAACTATTTTGTTTGTAGGCCTTGATAGAGTGGAAAACCGTAGACAAGGTACATCATGAGCAACTTGCAGTTCGACTTTGAGGGTATAACCCACGTTAAGTTCATGATCGTGACAAAACTTTGTCCAACCCCTGGTGATGCTACCACCACCGCATTTCACGGGCCTTAGATCTGCCTCCCAAATCTGTCCGTAATTGATTGTCAGGTCAATCTTATTTCGTCTACCGCAAAGATCATCCGACCTCACAAACTCTATCGGAAGTGTCTGTGATAACTGAATAAATTTACGACGACGTCAAACTAATGCATATACGACCAGATTTAATGAATCGAATAAATATGTTTGAGTTCACTTACCACTGTACTACGACCAGATTTGAACACGTGACTGGTACCGTGAAAATCCTCTAACCAGAAGAAGATGATCCTGCTTCTATGGATGATGATGATGATATAGATGATGCATATTGTAGATTACACATATCATCTCTGAAACCAGTTACGTGAAAAACCATGTCACCTTCGTGACAGAAAACTAAGAAATCATGAATACGAAAATCATGGTCCTTGGAGAAATCTTTCCATCCATCAGTGAATCTTGAGCCATCCAACTTTACTTCCCATGTTTTGTTAGACACATCCGATTTAAGCGTTGTCGTGTAGTCGTCCCTCGTTTTCCCGTAAATATGCTCATTGAAGAATTTCATCGGAATGTCCTGTAACAAAAATCGAAAAAATCAAATCTATACATTCTCTACATTAACATACCGAATGAGAGAGATGAAGGATATTACGAGGTAGTTCTTCAGAAAGCTCGGAAGAATGATGTGGACAAAAGTAGGAAAATGTGGCATTTTTCGGCAAAAAATGGATGGAAGATGATGAGAGTTAGAGAGAGTGTGTCGTTATTCGAAAAAGGATGGGTGGAAGATGATGAAAGTTAGAGAGAGAGTGTGTCGTTATTCGAAAAAAGGAAATGGCTGGAATTCGAAAAGACATGACCCTGACATCGAATCACCGTCAAATGGAATTCGATATGTTTTTCAAATTTTGGTGAAAAGTTCGGCGGAAATTTTGTTGAAAATGATAAAATGTCAAAAACCAATCAAAATTGAGGTTGGCATGGGTCGGGTCGCATATATGACAAAAACCAATCAAAATTGAGGGTGGCATGGGTCGCATGGGTCTGGTCGCATATATGATAAATGACAAAAAAAAACTAATCAAAACAATACATTTACAACATCAAACTAATTAATGCCAAATGAGGGTCGCATGGACTGCTTGGTCGCATATATTGATTAATTGATGTGAAATCGACGAATTTACGAGTTTATGATGATAAAATGAAAAAAAACCAATCAAAACAATACATTTACAACGTCAAACTAATTAATGGAAACTGAGGGTCGCATAGGTCGCTTGGTCGCATATATTGATGAATAGATGCGAAATCGACGAATTTACGGGTTTATAATGATAAATTGACAAAAACCAATCAAAACAATACATTTACAACGTCAAACTAATTAATACCAAATGAGGATCGCATGGGTCGCTTGGTCGCATATATTGATCAATAGATGCGAACTCGACGAATTTACGGGTTTATAATGATAAAATGACACAAACCAATTAAAATAATACATCTATAACGTCAATCAACGGTTAAAACAGATTATGACCCATGCGTTCTTAGTTGAGTTGTGTATAACCAATGCATGTGTTTCAAAAGTGATGGTAGTGTTTTAAGAACTCGTCAGATGAGTTTGAGAAAATTTCAAAAAATACATTTAACATTTTGTCCAAATGTCGATATTATTTATATTATTATCTATATAAATTAGACATATACAACTCAAATATATTGATAATGGGATGGGTCGCTTGGTCGCATATATGGATCAATCAATAGATGCGAACTCGACGAATTTACTAGTTTATAATGATAAAATGACAATAATCAATCAAAACAATACATTTACAACGTCAAACTAATTAATGCCAATTGAGGGTCGCATGGGTCGCAAGGGTCGATCAAAGATTCTAAATTAAAATAATACATTATTGATGTCTGGAAATCAGGTTTTAAATTTCCTAGACGACTCTACCGCAAGTATACGGCACGTGTAGTACCAGGGTCGAACTCTGGGGACTGAGTGCAGCGTTAGAATCAAGAAATCACGGGAAGAAGATCAATCAATTGGTGGATATCAAATTAGAAAATAAATGATAAAGCAATGACGAGACTAGACTCAACAAGATAGAGTACCACAAATTTCGGGAATGTCGGGAAATGCAATGGATGTTTCTATGGAACATGAAATCGGTTTCTATCAATCGATAGGGAACTAAAATCTAAATCCACTACCTAGGGAATCAACATTATTCATCTCCCGATGTTGTAACGGAACATCTAGATGCATGAAGAACAATGGGAATTCAACCTCTAATATCGGAAATGACTCTCCCGATGCCTAAATCCTCTACCTAGGAAATCAACATCACTCATCTCCCGATGCAGCGCTGAACATCTAGATGCATAAAGAACGATAGGGAATTCAACCTCTACTGTCGGAAACAATGAGAACTCAACCTCTATTGACGGAAATGACTCTCCCGGTTCCTAAATCCTCAATTTAGGATATAAACGTACTCACCTCCCGATGAAGTAACCTATAACCTAAACGTGTGATGAACAATGGGAGTTCTACCTCGATTATTACCGTTCCTAAATAGATTAACCGATCAGCCAAGATTCTCATTAATCTAATTCGTTCGAAGGTTAATCTCAAGACTCAAATCTGACTGTCCCGATGCCTAGACGAATCTCTAATCTCATTCAAACATGTCTAATCTCACTCGAACGGATCTAGTCTCATTCAAACATGAAATAAACAAGGTAAGAACGTATTACGCACACTACAAACCTATCGAACCATACGATTGAACAAAACCTAATCAAGCATTAAGAATCAACAATCCATTACAATGAAATCCCTAACCCATGATAAACACAAATATTCAGAATACATAGGGAAACAAATACAAACAACGTAAATGTTCATCTTCCTTATCATCCCAAGCGTGGCTTCGGACGAATGATTCTGGTTCCCCGAAATCTCCTCTTCAACTGTGCTATACCTTGTGTCTCCTCTCCTATCTAGTATGGTCTCTTCTATCTCCGTTTCTGGTTTCTGATTTAAAATTCAACTCATTCAAATGATATTCATGTATGTATCTTCGGTTGTTGGCATGCAAGCCCGTCTGTGCTAATACATTTGCCCGACCATGCATGCATTCACCTGGAGTGCCTGACCGAGCTTGGAGGAAGCCCGGGTCGTGCATAAGCTACGGGGTGATTCTGGATTGAAGAGCCCGACCGTGCTGGTGTTCAAGCTCGGTCGTGCAGGTATTGAAGTTCTCCAGCCCAGTCGTGCACAATTCTTAGCCCGGCCGTGCATGTTCATTTGCTTCCTCCCTAGTCGTGCATTGACCTGTGTTCGATCATGCATGTGAAAAAGAGCTCTAGCCCTGTCGTGCAGGTGAAGATGCCCGGCCGTGGTACATGTTTATCTTCTCATTTATTTATCTTGGTCGTACTCATATTACATCTTGATCAATTGGTCATGTTTTCGGGTGGATTCGTCGTAATCACTCGTGTTTGCTAAATATATCTTTGTTTCCTGCACAACACACGAAATAATGGAAGCAATACTCAAATATACTCAATAACTCGGCAAAGTCCAAGAATCGTAACTAAAACTAAACCTAGGAATAATGAAAATACTATGACGGATTACATGTCATCAATTTACAACGTCAATCAAAGATTCTGCACGCATTCTATTTCCACTAGAGATATAGTTCATTAGCCGAGAGTTATCTCCTGCCATCTACTTCGTCTTCCACTCTTCTGCATTTTTCTTGTTTGGTATTGCAGTCCTGAGTTATCTCCTGCCATTTACTTTGTCTTCTAGTCACATTTCAAGAGTGACCAAACACCGTCAACTAAGTCACCCCCGTAACTCGTTAGTGACTACATAGAGACTGAGTCCACCGATTACCAAGACCTTGAGTAACACATAAACAGTACAATGACTTGCATCGAAAATGGTGACTGCAGCACACAAGTCACAAAGGTAAAAAAGATTTTTCATAGAAATTGGGGTTAGATACGCATACTAAAAGAAGAGGTGAACAAAACATAAAACTAAAGCAACAACCAACTCAAACCCTAAACTAAAAATCTTTTCAACAGAGTTGGGTCATAGAAGAAGTGCATTGATATTTTTACCTTGAAAACTATATATGGTTCACCGAGTTCAATATCCACATCATCTGAACCATCAAGATGTTTGCAAAGGTCGATTGGCTTTATGCGCCCCTCTAATCAAAATGGAACTACATATTACACATATAAGTTAGACAACCCACACCAAGCTATCTATACCTAAACTGCACTCAATTTTAAAATTAATTCAAAAGGAAAATATGTAAAAAAACAAAAGAAATGTAACATTATACCTCCTTCTCTTTCTTCTCCCAATCTTGGAATTCGAGCATGTACTCTGACCAATAGTGCGTGTAAAATGACAACATTATTAAAAAGTAGAAATGCAAGTAACAACCTAAATAGACAATATATTGGTATGTGTAAAAACCAAGATCTAGTTCCATATTTTACATTTCTTCCTCATGCCTTGCTTTCTCGAGTGATCTCTTTTCTCTCCTCTTTTTTACCTTTACGTCCTCAGACTAATAATAAATCATAGTAGAAAGTTCAATAATTGGAACCAAATGAAAAAGTTTGATGACGATGCTTCCATCGAATAGGTTTTAAGGATGAACCAACCACCAGATCGACGCCAGTTGGAAACCTCCTGCAACCACCGGAAACAAAATTGACCATTGAAGCATCACCCGACACCGATGACTACGGACAACCACGATCATCCTACAACAGATGTCGATCACTAGATCGACACTGATCGGAAACCTCCTGTAACCAACGAAAACAACATCGATCGTTAAAGCATCAATCGAAGCCGATAGAGAATCGTATGAATGGACTACAATCGACAACAAATGGTATTGCCTATTAAACGGTAACACCAAAGAGATTGAATTTACTGCTGAGTGCGGAGAATGAAATGACGCGAATTTTGTAAATGAAAACATAAGAACGAATTGTATTGTCTTAAATTATTTTATTTTAAAAAAAAAATTTAAAAGAAAATGACGTGAACAACTGCGAACCCTATGAATGGACTACAATCGACACCAAATAGTATTGCCTATTAAACCGTAACAATGAAGAGATTGATTTTACTCCTAAGAGGGGAGAATGAAACGACACGAATTTTGTAACCGAAAACATAGAAAAGGAATTGTATAGTCTTAAATTATTTTGTTTAACAAGATTTTTTTTAAAAAAAAAGAAAATGACGTGGACGGCTGAGAACCCTATGAATGGACTACAATTGACACCAAATAACATTGCCTATTAAACGGTAACACCGAAGAGATTGAATTTACGGATGAGTGGGGAGAATGAAACGACACGAATTTTGTAACCAAAAATATAGAAAAAGAATTGTATAGTCTTAAATTATTTTGTTAAAAAAAAAGAAAATGACGTGTACGGCTGAGAACCCGATGAACTTACAATCGACTTCAAATAGTATTGCCTATGAAACGGTAACATCGAAGAAATTGAATTTATTGTTGAGTGGGGAGAATGAAACGACACAAATTTTGTAATCGAAAACATAGAAAAGGAATTGTATAGTCTTAAATTATTTTGTTTAAAAAATATTTTAAACAAAAATGACGTGGACGACTGAGAACCTATGAATGGACTACAATCCACACCAAATAGTATTTTCTATTAAATGGTATCACCGGAAAGATTGAATTTACTATTGAGTGAGAAGAATGAAACGACATGAATTTTGTAATCGAAAACATAGAAAAAGAATTGTATAGTCTTAAATTATTTTATTTAAAAAAGAAAAAAATTAAAAAAATGACGTGGACGGCTGAGAAGCCTCCATCTTCTCTTCATCCTCAAAAATTTCTCAAAGCGCTGAAGATATTTTCTCAGGATCTTAGCATGTATTTCCTTCAAGCAAGTCTGCCAATATCAATACTCTACTACTTTTGCTAACCGAGAACGAAGTTTTGACTCAATGTCCAGTTGCAGCTTTTCGAGTTCCTTATGAGTCTTCCCATCCAGAAGTTCTTTCATGTCAGCTCTACACCGACATGCAGACCCTTTTCTTGTGCAAGCAATTCTGCGGGAAGCTCTTCCTTTCTAATTCTAGCTCGGTCCAGCGCATCTCGTTTTCAAGTTTCAGCGAGCCTCTAGTCACATACCACCATAAGTGCTTGGAAAGAGAAGTATAGAGATATTATCGTTCAAATAAATTCATTGAGAATAGGAGGTTTATATATATATATATATATTTATTTATCCCAACACAAATATACGATCAAAACTTTCGAAATTCTAAAGTATATAAAAAGAAAAAACGAAAAAATAAGAGTATCCAGAAGGTTAAGTTCCTCTTAATTTAATCGCCGGCTTCAGAAAAGTATGAAATTCTTTGCTCCATCAACCATCAAAAAGAACAACCTAGGCATTTAGAAGAGATTTTTCAATGGACTTCAACTCTGGATATTCATAAGCATTGGTTTTCTATTAAGAACAACAACCCCACCCACTTGCAAGAGACAAAATGATAATGAAACATATTTGTAGAAGGAAATACCTCCCAATATTGTACATGAATTGGAGTTGCTCGATCTGAATCTAAATACATTTTGATTTCATCGCGAAGCTCTTTGATAACATGTAATGTGTGTTAGTTTTAGGCTAAGCATTTAGATCATTTCTGCATAGTTTGCGTAGCATGAGTTAGAAAATCGATACGAACGTTCTCTATGTACTCCTCTTTGTTGATTTTCAGGTTTTAAGACGACAAGGCCTAAACGAGCTTTAGAATGTCAATTCCTGGATGCAACCGCACATAATGGAAGCTAAAAACCACTCGAAGTAAATTCAGGCCACAGAACAAAATGGAACATCCGAGCATCGAGCTAAAAGGAGCAAGTACACAAAGTTAACTCAGCCCAGCGGGCTTGGAAGAGGCCCTCGCGCGGGCTGCATCAGGTAGAAGTTTGAGTCCGACCCGTGCTGACTATCAATCTGTGCGTGCCTTGTGAGAGTACATGACCCGCACGTGCTTTCACCTTAGCCCGTAAATGTGCAACCCCAGAAATGTTCACATGCCTCGGGCTGGAAGAGAACCCGCTCGGATTGGACAAACATGATGACCCCGTGCGGGGCAGGTATCTTAGCCCAAGCGGACTGCTTTTCCAACGAATATTGCACAACACGGGGAGGCAAGCAACTCGCTCGGGCTGATTGATACATAATGAGTCCGCACGGATTGAGCACCTAGCCCGCACGGATCCTCTTTTCAGGACCTAACTGTTTTAGGTTTAGAACGAAAAATAAAAACAAAAGGGGGCGGCTGATGATTGCAGAAAGGGGCGGAGACCAGAAAAGAGACTGGAAAACATAAGGAAAAACTCAGGAGAAGCTGGAGAAGGAGAGAAACAACAATCCGGACTTCGGTGACGAGATATGGAAAACCGAGGAATCGTATTTCTTACTCTTTATCATGTCTAGGGTTAATTTCTCTTGTTTTACAGTAGAAACCATGAGTGAGTAAGCTTCCAGCTATGGGTTAAGGATGCCGGATTTATAATGGATGCTTGTAATTATGCGCTAATGCTTAGACCTTTCGAATTTTTCTTGAATTTCGGTTTTACAATCAACATCGTAAACGTTTTATACGTGTGTTGGCCGCTCAGTAACTTAGGAATTCATGTTTAGCTGGGAGGTTAGATTATGAATCTGGAATCTTTGATTGTTGATTAAGTTCGATTAATGAGAATCTGGCCCATTGGTTAATCGACTTAGGAAATAGGATTGCACGCTTAATGCTACAGCATCAAAAGTTAATCATTGTCGGGAGGTAGGATTGCACATTATTGTGATTAGGAGGTTTAGGTGTCGAGAGAACCATTCCTTATTTATGATCATGAATTCCCCGTTATCGAGATAATTCGATAGGTTTATAATCCTTTGTTCGTTGCATCCTTGTAAATCTCAATAACCCGAAACCCATAGTGTTCTTAACTTTCAAGTTTTTCAAGTCTCCTCATCGCTGTTATAATTCATTTTAGTGTTTTAGAAATTTATCCCACATCATCACCAATTCAACCCGTCTTAGTTTAGTCGTATTCTTAGCTTAGGTTGCATTAGTCCCTAGAGTTCGACCCTTGTACTACACTGATCCGTACTCTTACGGTAAGTGGATATTAGGTATTTTATTGCTCGATAGTTCGCACATCAAGTTTTTGGCGCCGTTTCCGGGGACTAATCAAGACCTAGATTAAGAATTTGCTGGATTAGGATTTAGTCCTTTTCGGAGTCTAAGTCATTTTTCTGCATTTTTCTTTTCCCTTTATCGAGTCTTTTCTATCTACATCAGATCTACACTTTGGTTGTTCGTTTATTGTTGTGTAGGTACCATTGCATGAGAAGCTCCACACAAAGGCTACTCATATACAATCCTGAGTTTGAAAGAACAATACGAAACTTGGGCAAAAAGAGGAGAACTAGACCTACAAATTCTGAATTCGAAGTAGATAAAGAGAGCATACCAGAAACACACGATTCCGAAGAGGAAGGAACTGTCAGCGAAAGCACCAACGCAAGTAGTAGAGAAAACAACACCACAAAATCCAAAATTGACGCCGCTGAAGAAACCTTTGGAGCTTATACTACTCCAACGCACATCCAACTGCTTTCATGCATGGCTCGTCCGATAGAAAACCAAGTTGAGCTGCAACCGGCTTTCATCCAGATTCTCAACAATTCCGCCTTCAGAGGAATGGAGAATGAGGATCCAAATGCACACCTTACTAACTTCATGATGCTCTGCAGCGCTACTAGAGTTGGCACATGAGTCACATGGGAAGATCTATACCTATCCGCATTCCCATTCTCGCTCAAGGATGCAGCACAAAGTTGGTTGTTCAACTTGCCTACTGCGTCCATTAGTTCATGGGATGAGTTAGAGCAGCGATTCATGCAGCAGTTCTTCCCAGACCATAGGACGTTGCTCGCCAAGAGCCGAATCAACTCATTCCTGCAAGAAAGAGGTGAGAGTTTACATGATGCATGGGAACTCTTCAAGAAATATCAACGCATTTGTCCGTATTATGGAATGGACAAGAGATACCTCATCACCAGCTTCATGCAAGGTCTCCAAGAGACCACACGCTTCATGATTGTAGCAGCGGGTGGTGGTTCCCTCAGCAACCTCACTTTCCAACAACTCGAGAATCTGATCGAGAACATGGTAAGGGAAGGAGGCAAGAAGGTCGGAGATTACAACCGTATTTTCATCCAAAGCTAATACAAATGAGTTAGGTATTGCCAAGCCGGACTTAATAGACATAAAGGAACAAGTTGGGGAGATATACTGGATGATGGTAGGCCTCCATGTCGAGTGATAAGATGTACCCATCGGTCAGGGGATCGAGGAAATCAACTATGTCAACAATCGACCCTACCAACATAACTACATCAAGAGCCATCCCAACCTCTCTTATGGCAATTCAAGTAACGTGGCAAACCCGCAGGATTTTCAATCGCGAATGATGGCAAGAAACCAAAACCTAGTTTCCAGCCGAGAGGGAGTGGCCAGAACCAAGGCTATCAGCAATGCGCACAACCCTCATGTGATTCTGAAGTTCTTTCTATGCTACAATTGTTGTTGCAAAACAAAAGAATCATAGCTACGCGCTCGGAGGGATAAAGGCTGAGCAAGATGACCAAAGGAAGCAGATGGAGAGCTTCCAAACACACTTAAAGCACATGGAAACACAAGTGGCTCAGCTAGCCCAAGGGTCTAGACGACAGCCCAGACAGCTCCCCGCAAAACCCGAGACGAACCCGCAGGAGCAGATCAACGCCATCCATCTGAGGAGTGGTAATGCGGTGGAGCAACCCATGCCTTCCATAGCCATGAGAGGAGAGCCTTTGAGCAATACAAATAAACAACCCATTCCTCAAGGCATGGAAGAGGAGAAGATCGACGAGGAAGAGGAAAAGGAGCTGCCCTACGTGCCACCTGCCCCGAGGGCACCTCCCCTACCCTTCCCGCAGCGCCAAAGGAAGCAGAATGACAATGTTCAATTCGCCAAATTCGTGGAACTCCTAAGGAAGCTGTAAGTCACTGATCATCTCGTTTTCATACATATTTCTTGCACGATTTTGGAGATGTTTATGATATAGATGTGATGCTTTACGTATGATTCTGTATCCGTTTTACTTGTTTTCGTGTTTTCTTGTTTCTACAGGTTTTTATGCATATTCGATTCATTTCGGAGCTAAAGGACGTGCACGAGACAAAGTACCAGCATTGAGGATCATCACGGGACAAACGGGACGAGAATTTGCAAGGAATAGCCACTACCCGCGCGGGTAACTCCCTAACCCGAGCGGGCATTTGTTACAATGATTTTGTCCAGCGAATTGAGCACGAGTCGGGCGAGAAATACCATGCCCAGGGCCTCAGCCCGAGCGGGAAACACTTCAGCCCGAGCGGGCAGCACCTCAGCCCGAGCGGGCTGCCTCTTTTCCCATCGCGTTCTTGTGCGACCATCCACGCCGCACCCGAGCGGGTCACTTACCCAGCTCGCGCGGGTCGCGTCCGTCACCTGCAACTCCAAATAATTTAATTTGTCTTAAAACAAATGGGAGTTTGTTGGGGACTTATACAATAAGGAAAACGACTTTAGAGAAGAGGAATAAGTGATATTTCGCTGGAGAAAGTAATGGAAACGTCACCCAACTTATTCAAGAATGGAAACTCTTAAAAAGACAACAATCGGTGGCTGCTGCAACATAAGGAAGGACTGAACGGCCGAAAGGGGAAGAAGGGAGAAAAGGAAAGAAAAGGAGAAGGAAAGAAGAGGAGAGGAGTGAGAGGTCGAGCTCATTCACTCAGTTGGGAGTTCTTGATCAAGGAGATAGTAGAGAGGAAATGAGAAGGTTCTTGCGAAGGAGACTTACAAGGAGCATTGGAGATCAACCCCACACTTCGGTTTCTTTTGGTTTTCATGTTCCTTAGACCTTCTATTTCGTTTATGTTTGTTTACGGACGCATGAGCGAGTAGTTTGTTTGTTCTAGGAGAAGGGATTAGCCCATGGCTATCCCGGAACCACTTTTGATTTATCTTTGAATGCATCTTCCCGTTTTCGTTTATCTATTCTTTATCTGAGTGCTTAATTTACTTGTGTTTGTGATGGCCACGTAGATACATGTGTTAGAGATTAGGAGAAGGACCGAAAGGAGAATTCTAGTCCTAGAAGGTCAGGTCTAGAACAACCGAAGTTAGACCACGAAAGTAGGGTAGCAGCGGTTGAGGGTAAAACGGATGAATCACATGTCTTATGGGTTTAGTTCAAGGTGTCAGCCACGAAAGTAGGGGATAACTTAACTAGATCATGTGTCTATGGCTCGAGAGAGGGTATATATCATATTAGGATCGTCTGTCTTAGATAACTTGACTGGGATTGCATGATAGATAGGTTGATTGTTGGTTTCAGTAGTCTTGTGGTGAAACTGGTTTCCTGGAACGTTTGTTTCATTCTTAGGAACTAGTTTGTTTATTTGTTTTTAGTTTTTAATTCTTAAAACCATATTTCATTCGTTAGTAAGTTTGATTCGTAGTTTGAGTTTAGGTTGTGTTGCGTAGTCCCTGTGGGATTGACACCTTAAGTACTACACACATGCCGTGCACTTGCGGGTAGTTTAGGTTATTTGTTTAACTTTGATAACGCGTCAAGTTTTTGGCGCCGTTGCCGGGGACTATTGTCAACACGTCTTAGATTCGAGCCTAGAGTCTTTCTTGCTTTGTTTTTGTTTTGTTTTCTTTTCTTTCGTTCTTTCTACCTAAATCGTTCTTTATTTGTCCTTCGAAGAGCCGTCAGATCAACGAGAGATTGATAATCAGAACGGCCACGGACAGCCTTAATTACCTATTGGTAATTTGGGGAATATGCAGCAAAAGCAACTCGTGCCTCAACTGCGAGAACCACAGGCTCCTCTACCACGTCGACTCAGACATTACGTGGTGCCGAACATGAACAACGTGCAAACATCCATAAGGATGCATGCTGTTGCTAGGGAACAGTTTGAGATTAAGCCGACAATGATCAACATGCTTTATCAGAAGCAATTCATGGGTGGAATCATGAGGATCCCCATCAGCACCTCAGAGACTTCCTTGAGCTTTCCGGAACATTCAAGATACACGGAGTCTAATAGGACGCAATCTTATTGTGTCTCTTCCCCTTCTCAATTGGGAGAAGAGCGAAAACTTGGTTGCAATCGCTCCCTGCTGGATCTATCACCACTTGGGATCAGCTCTGCACATTGTTCTTATCACGCTTCTTTCCTCTGAGCAAGACGATTCAGATGAGGGGGAAATCACAACGTTTAGATGCAGAGATGGAGAAACTTTGTTTGAAGTGTGGGGTAGATTTAAGGATCTTCTAATGATGTGTCCACACCATGGTCTCGAGCAGTGGTATGTTATTCAAACCTTTTACAACGGAATTTCAGATGAGCACCGAACGACATTAAATAACGCTGCTAGAGGATCATTTATGGATCTGAGAGTCGAGGAGGCATACGAGCTGATCGATAACCTCGCCATGAACCACACTATGTGGTGAACACCGAGAGGTATGCCTGACAGCACTCGTTGCCTATACGAGCCGAATCAGAGCCGAGCAACGGGCAATGCCGCGAACGCCATGTACTGCGTGAATTGTGGAGATACAGAACACATGGCTTATCAATGCACGCTGCAAGAGAACATGGAACATATGAATTACGCCCGGCAGCAAGGAAACACGCAATTCGAGAATACCTACAACCCGAATTGGAGGAATCACCCGAACTTGTCATACCGAACGACTCAACCGATGAAGTATTCGGGATTTCAGCAATCACAGCAGCCATACCAGCAAAATAACCAGCAATTTTAGCATACTCATCAAGTTCCGCAAGCTCCTCAACCTCCTCAAGCACCTTCGTCAAACCTTGAGGGAGTGTTGCTCGAATTTATCAAGGAGCAAAGGCAGCAATATTCAACTCAAACAAAATTCAATGCGGATGTGGGGACAACGATCAACGAGCTCAAAACTCAGATGGAATCCTTGAGCAACCATGTTAAGAGCTTAGAGAACTCCGTAGCACAGCAAGTTGCCTCATCCTCTCGGAATCCCGGACGGCTTCCAGGTAAATCCGAATTGAACCCGAGAGAGTACGTAAATGCTATTTCTGTGTGCAGCGGTGATATGATCGAGCATTTGCCCTCCAAAGAGCGACAGCAAGCTGCTGGTATGTCCATGAAAAGAGGAAAAGGTAAGATTGCGATTATGGAAGGATTCGAACCAGATCTAGACAAACCATATGTTGCTCCATCGGCGTACAAACCTCCTATACCGTTTTCTCAACGGTTGGTGAGCAGTAAGAATGAAGAACGAGTGGGCAGATTTGTAGAGGGTCTCAAGAAGCTTGACATCAACATCCCATTTGTGGAAGCCCTCCAAAATATGCCTAATCATGCCAAAATCATCAAAGAGGTTCTTTCCAAAGAGAAGCATATCGAAGAGAATGAGACGGTAGCACTCACCGAGGAATGCAGCGCTATCCTTCAAAACACGCTGCCAACAAAGTTGAAGGACCCCGGAAGCTTCTCCATTCCATGCACAATAGGTAATATTGATATTGATAAGGCTTTGTGTGATTTAGGAGCAAGCGTGAGCATCATGCCACACTCATTTTTCAAGCGGATGGACTTCGGGAATCTCAAACCTACAAAAATGTGTCTACGCCTCGCGGATCATTCGGTAAGATATCCGGTGGGAATTGTTGAAAACGTTCCCACCATTGTAGGTAAGCTTTGCATTCCCACTGATTTATTGTACTTGAAATAAAGGAAGATGCTAGGGTACCTATTATTCTTGGTAGATCGTTCCTACCTACTGCAGGTGCCATGATAGACATACAACAAGGAAAGCTTTCCTTACGTGTCGGAGATGAGATGATAGAATTCAACTTGTCCAGCCCCATGAACGGACCCTTATCCAAGGAGTCTTGCTCTACAGTCGATTCACTGGACGAGTTAGCGAAAGACACGCTTGATCAAGTAAGTGATTCTGATCCTCTTGTACGATATTTAACACGAATTTGCGAAGATACAAGATTTACGGACGAAGGAGCTGAGATGTACACGAAGTTCATGAGTGCTATTGCAGCACTAGGAGACGCCCCACGTGAGGAGATACCACACGAATTACATGCTGGTTTCGTAGTGGAGAAGACGTCCAAAATTGAGCCTGATCATGTGTCGTCTTCTTTTCGGTATAAGTATGTTCAATGCGATAAAACATATCCTGCTGTTATGAATGCTAACATGAGTGCAGATGAGATGAGAAAACAACCCACACGCATAAAGAAGCGTAGGAGAGTCAGCTCTTCAATGTGTATGCACGGAAATTATACGGAAGACAGCCACGAACCTTCCACTGATGCTCAAAGGAGGCTGCACCCGCACTTGCACGAGGTAATGGAAAAGGATGTCATGAAACTTTTCAATGCAGATACCATTTATCCAACCTCGGGCAGCAAACAAGTGAATCTCGTGCATGATGTGCCAAAGAACGAAGTAGTGACTAAGGGATGGCACGACACAAAGATCCTACCTCATGACTTCCAAATAGGTGACTTAGTTCTACTCTTCAATTTTCGTCCTAATCTTTTCTCGGGCACACTACTATCCATTGGTATGGTCCTTTCAGGTATGAGAGATATTCCCGCATGAAGCAGTAGAACTTTGGAGCAAGACGAGTGGCACATTCAAAGCTAATGGACAGCGGCTAAAGCTCTACCAAGCCGCTCAACCGATCGAAAGTGGAAACTCCATTTCCCTTTCCGATCCACCCTTGCGCACGCATGAGGAATGGAGATGTCAAAGCTAAAAGACGTTAAATAAGCGCTTTCTGGGAGGCAGCCCAGCTCTTTGCTTTTTTTTCTTAATTTTTAGTTTGAGACTCGGTTATTCGTTTTCGTTAACGTCTTAGTTCATTCGTTAGTAAGCTTGATTCTTAGTTTGAGTTTAGGTTGTGTTGCGTAGTCCTTATGGGATCGACACCTGAAGTACTACACACGTGTCGTGCACTTGCAGGTAGTTTAGGTTATTTGTTTAACTTTGATAACGCATCAGTCACCATCTTGTTCTACGACGCGCTCATGAAGATGACATCTTAGGCCAAATTCCTCATGGACATAATAACGAGGAAGAGGACCGTAGACAATGAGGTAGTGATGGTCACTAACTCGCTCATAAAATTACCTACCATGGCCAAGAAGATGCCCGATCCAGGTAATTTTGTCATCCCTTGAATATACACTGATCGACATCGGAGCGAGTGTGAGCTTGCTACCATTGTCACTTGTTGAGAAACTCAATCGAGTACGAGATCTATAGCCCACATGTATGCTAATCACCTTAGCCGATCAGTCCATACGAAATCCTAAAGGCGTCTTGATGAATGTCGCAGTGCAAGTGGGGAAATTTTGGTTCCCGGTGGAATTTCGTAGTTGTGGACATGGAGATAAACCCGAAGATTCTCATCATTTTGGGAAGACCATTCCTCAACACGGCGAACATGATTATATATTGTGCCGAGGGCAAATTGGTCATGAAGTTCAGAGATGAATCCATTGAGTTCAGGCTTGACGAAACGTTCAAGAAGCCGTACATAACTGAACCCGTGATGCACATTGACACGGTGGATGAACTAGTTGAGGAAGTTAAACATGAGCATCGAGCCATCCATCCCGTGGAGATAGCACTGTCAGCATCCAACGGGAGTCTATTTCAGTCACCCCGAGACATGGAGGAATGCATACAACTCATGGAGGAGTTGGTCACACTTGATTCTAGCACTGACCCACGTGTGTCAACCAAAGAGCCCGCGCGGGCTGCACTAATACAGAAGGACCCACGCGTGGTAGTCAACCCTGACTCAGGCAAGTCTCTCGGGGGTAAATGACGTAATTCAAAGCCCGCACGGGGTGGAAAACGAGCCCGCTCAAGCAGATCTCATGAGCAAAAACCCGAGCGGGTTAGCTGGAACCCCGACACGGGCAACATCTTCGGGAGTAGAAGACCCGCGCGGGCGCGATGTACAGCGCATGCGGGCTACGTTACTTCAGCCTTGCACCTCATTTCCTACACCCTCAATTGCCCACTTACGCAATTATCCCGACTGGAGCACCGAGAAAGCACCTAAGGTCGATCTCAAACCCCTTCCGTAGGGGCTTAGGTATGAGTTCCTTGGTCTCGAATCTACATACCCGGTGATTATCAATGACGCACTTGATAGGCCACAATTCGATAAACTGCTCGACGCACTCAAGCGATACCGAGCTGCCATCGGTTATACACTGGAGGACATCAGGGGTATCAGCCTCGAGCTTTTCATGTACTGTATCCACTTGGAAGATGAGTCAAAGTCATCCATAAAATATCAACGCCGACTCAATCCCAACATGATGGAGGTAGCCAAGAAAGAAATACTGAAGCTTCTAGATGTTGGTATTATATACCCCATCTCCGGCAGCACTTGGGTTAGCCCGGTGCAAGTGGTACCAAAGAAAGGAGGCATCATCGTCGTCCCAAACCAGAACAATGAGCTTATTCCTACACGGACGGTGACGGGATGGCGCATGTGCATAGACTACCTCAAGCTCAACACGAATACTAGGAAGGACCACTTCCCATTGCCCTTTATCGACCAAATGCTTGAAAGGTTAGCGTTTCATTCCTAATCCACCCAAACGACAAATAAAAGACGACATTCACTTGTCCATTCGAGACATTTGCCTATCGCCGGATGCCATTCGGTTTATGTAACGCACCCGCTACGTTTCAAAGATGCATGACTTCTATATTTTCGGATGCTAATGGCGATATTATGGAGGTGTTCATGGATGACTTTTCAGTCCATGGATCCTCCTTTGATTTGTGTCTGACCAATCTCTGTAGAGTGTTAGACAGGTGCTTAGACGCGTATCTCGTGCTCAATTGGGAGAAATGTCACTTTATGGTCCGAGAAGGAATTGTTTTAGGCCACAGGATTGCTGAAAAGGGGATCGAGGTCCATAGGGCTAAGATTGAGGTGATTGAGAAGCTATCCCCTCCTACCTTGGGCATGCAGGGTTTTATCGAAGGTTCATCAAAGACTTCTCAAATATCGCCAAACTGCTCACCGATCTCTTGACAAAAATGATGTGTTCGAGTTCAATCAAGACTGCCATATTGCCTTTGAGAAGCTCAAGAAAGCATTGATTTCAGCTCCTACCATTCAGCATCCAGACTGGAAGCTCCCTTTTGAGCTCATGTGCGATGCTAGTGACTACGTTGTGGGGGAAGTATTGGGACATCGAAGAGACAAGGTGAGGCATGCTATTTATTATGCAAACCGGACCTTAGGCGATGCTTAGTGCAATTACTCCACCAAGGAGAAAGAGCTGTTGGACATCGTCTTCACTTTCGAGAAGTTTCGCTCTTACATTGTCGGATCCAAGGTAATTGTTTACTCCGATCATGTAGCGCTGAAATATTTGTTCACCAAGAAGAACGCGAAACCAAGACTAATATGGTGGATCTTAGTCCTTCAAGAATTCGACTTGGAGATACGAGATAGGAAAGGGACAGAAAACAGTGTTGCCGACCACTTGTCCCGCCTTGAGATTTCAGATGGTATCCCTATCGACAACTCTCTCAGATATGATGTTGTCATGGCCATAGAAGGGACATCTACACCGTGGTACGCAGATTTCATGAACTACCTCGTCTGTGAGGTTCTACCACAAGGCCTAAGCTACAATGCTAGGAAGAAGTTCCTACATGGTGTCAATCCCGAAAGGAGGTAGCTGATGTGCTTTTCCACTATCATTCTTCTGACTATGCAGGGCATTTTTTTCCGCCTCTAAAATAGCAGAAAGAGTTCTCTAAGCCGAATTCTATTGGCCTACACTTTTCAAAGACGCTCACAGGTATGTCTCAACTTGTGACATATGTCAAAGGACAGGAAAAATCTCTAGAAGGCATGAGGGATATCAGCACTACATCCTGGAAGTCGAGCCATTTGACGTTTGGGACATCGACTTCATGGGACCATTTCCCTCCTCCTGCGGAAATCTATACATCTTGGTCGTTGTGGATTATATGGAAAAATGGGTGGAAGCGCAAGCATGTCCGACCAATGACTCCAAGACAGTGATCAAGCTCTTCAAACGCATCATCTTCCCTAGATTTGGCGTCCCAAGAGTCGTGATTAGTGATGGGGGAAACACTTCATCAATCGGGTGATTGAAACACTATTGAAGAAGTATGGAGTGAGGCACAAGATCGCCACACCGTATCACCCGCAGACAAATGGCCAAGTGGAAGTCTCCAACCGAGAAATCAAGTCCATCCTTGAGAAAACGGTCTCAAAATCTTAATGAGACAGGGCATTGAAGCTAGACGATGCAGTTTGGCCCTTCAGAACAGCTTTCAGGACCCCGATAGGCATGACACCGTTTCAGCTGGTCTATGGGAAATCATGTCATCTTCCTGTAGAGCTAGAGCACAAGGCGTATTGGGCTGTAAAGATGATGAACTACGACCTCAAGATAGCCGAGAAGAAGCGGGTTCTCCAGCTTCACCATCTAGAGGATATCCGTAATGACGCCTACCAGAATGCAAGGATCTACAAAGAGCACACAAAGAAATGGCATGGAAAGCACATCCTCCCATGCTCATTCAAAATAGCTGATCAGGTACTTCTCTTTAATTCCCGCTTGAGATTGTTTCAGAGAAACTCAAGTCGTGATGGTCAGGGCCCTTCACTAGAAAAGGTGTCTCACCACATGGAGCCGTAGAATTGGACGAGGGGAATGGGGGATCATTCATGGCAAACGCGCAGAGATTGAAGCCATCTATGCTGATTGCATATAGGATGGAACATGCATACTACCTCTTTCCGATCCCACACACGTCTAAAGTGTAAGGGTCAAGCTAAAGACTGTAAACAAGCGCTTCTCGGGAGGCAACCCGATTTTTGTATCTTGTCCATTTTCCTTCGTATCTCTTTTCCTTTTTAATTTCTGCTCTTGAATTCTTTTTAGGACATGTACATTTTTCTAGGATTTTAGTGGTTTTCATGATTATGTGCTGCTTGTTTTTCCTTGTGAATTTTTCCTAAATGCAGTACAGCCTACACGGGCTGAGCAAGAGACCCCGCGCGGGCTAGACCACATACCCCGCGCGGGCTAGATCACACACCCCGCGTAGGCTAGGTCAGTCTACAGAGGTAAGTATAGATTTCGAGTAACCCGACCACTTTAACCCTCACGAATTAGATCCCCCCAAGACCGATACTCCTCAAACTACCATCAACCATAAAACCCTCTCACTGTCGACCGATACTCCTCAGACTACCGTCACCACCGTTGCTTCTCCCCGACCTCTTTGACACCGATGAACCCCTCGGCCGGAAACTCGAAATATCTCTCCCCCTATTCTCGAGAATTGCTTTATGTTTTCGACCGATTTGGACTAGATTTAGGCATGCTTGGAAGAATTTGGGTTGATTTTTATGGATTGCGGCTCGAATTAGGATCTCCAGGTCGTGATTTCGTGACCAACCCGCATGGACTAGGGTTAGAACTCGTGCGGGTACCTCGTTTTGGAACACATCCCCCACGCGGGCCCTGAGTGACCCCGAGTCGGGGAAATTTTCTGGACATACAGCCCGAGCGGGTTACACACTCTACCCGCACAGGCTGATGCAAACAATCAGCCTAATCGTTTCTATTTCTTTGACTGTTTTGCAGATGGATCCTAAATTGTTCAAGAGCTCAAAGAAAAGACGAGCCGACTATGATCTGAAGGAGGGATAGTCCGCACAGCCGGACGCCATCACGAAGCTAACTCTGTATACACCCATCACCACGTCCCAACGACAATACAACTACCAGACACCAACCTTTCTATCCGGCCACAAATCAAAATTCAATGAGCTGCTGCCGCGCATTCATTCGTCCCGCGTCTTATCCATGGAAGCTATGCGTGCTCTTCACATCAAAGATCAAATCAACAATATGTTTCACACAATGGAGTGGAGGGGATTGCTGACGGAAAGGGAGTACACATACCGCAACCTCACTGCGGAATTCTTGGCATCTTACAACGCCTTCTTCCCCGAGTCAGGAGACTCGGGCAAGGTGTTTATGGAGTTTCGTCTGCTGGGACAGAACTATCGCCTCCGCACGGCGTAGTTAGCTTTTGTGCTTGATGTCCCGTTTAGCGTGAACGCCAAACTGCCAGGATTTGATAAGCATCAACAAACAGAGGTCTGGAGCTGGGTGGCGTATGGAAACTATTCCAGTACGAAGTCTAAGGCCAGCCACATACGACATCCCGCCCTCAGGTACTTCCATTATTTTCTAGTCTCCTCCATCTTTGGCAAAGGAGCATAGAATGGAGTCAACCACACAGAGTTGGGGTACCTGAAGCACGCGGTCCACTTAGATATTGATGGTGACGATTGGGAGATGGGCGATGTCGACTTGGCATCCATGATTATGCAGCACTTCTTAGACATCGCCACCGACAAGGGCAGTAAGGACTCGAAGATCCATTGTGGCAGAGTGGTCACAATGATGCTCGGAGGCTCGGGATCAACCTCGGTATTTTGACATAAGATAAGATCGACGAGGCGCCCGAGCTCAACCTCCAGAACCTCAGACACCAACGGGCCATATCTAACGATTCAAGGAGGATCATTTGGAGCTACCGGGATGAACATGGTCGAACTTTGGAGGTCGACCTCGACCAGATTCAGATGCCCGGGCTAGACGAGGAGGGCATGCGATTCATGATTGATCCAGCCATAGGCCACCTTGGTCCACAAACGAACGAGGTAAACCCAGCTTAAACAGTTGCACCAGGACCAGGGATATCCCAACAACACAGTCGGCACGCTCCTCCTCAACCTCGTGCCCGACCTAAATACCACGGACAACGTTCTAACTTTCCTTCTATGGAAGGTGTTTCTGATGTTCTCAGGTATATCGCGCAAGAGAGCCAATATCAATCGGCATATCAGCGATACGACCTCAAGGCAGTGAGGTATGCAGAGCATCAGCAATTCCATGAGCAATCCATTCAGCACACGTACTACATCGCGGAGTCCGTTCGGCAATTCCAGCAGTTGAGTATGAAACACTTCTTGGAGTCGTACGTGCCAATCCCTCAAGAGTACCACACAGGGGAATTTCCTACCATCCACACCTCCCACACGAGCTTCATGCATTTTATTATCCACCTGGGCAAGGGACCTCCTCAAAACCAGCAGACCCTCAGGCCACCTCCACTGGGGAGGAAGAGGACTAGTCTATCTTTCTTTCCTTTTTTCTTTTCTTCTTCCTTTTTTTTTGCTTTATGGAACTTAAAATTTTTATTCTTTTTCGCATTTATGTACACTCTATCAAACATGATGATGTATTAATTTCTTCTCTATTTTGGATTACATGACTCTAATCACAGGCTCTTCAACGATAATACCGACAATAGAGTAGACGTGTATAACATCCAACTGTATGACCAACTCGGGAAAGCAAAATACACCAGGTGTACCCGTTCTCACTTTCCTTATCTTCTCTCGAGTTTTGGCATGCGAGTCCTTCTTATGGATTTTGAACACCTAGACTGTGTTTCGTTCAAGTCTAGGGGGCACTCTTTGAGTGATATGATTGCGATTAGGATTAGGTGTTTATTTTTTTCTTTTTCTTAATTCTTAGGATTTATATCGGATACCTAGTATGATACTACGAACTTTATTAATCTTTGCACAACTTTGTCGAATCGGGAACAAAAGCCTAGGTTTGCTGAAAAGAACTTATAGATACCGACTAGTCTAGTAGTTGTGCATGAATCATTAGCTCAAAGTAGTATTCCGTCCCTAGGTTTCAGTCCCAAATGTCTATATCTCTATGTATATCATTCTTTTTGCTAAGTGAGATACCTTTTAGATTGTTTTATGAATCCATGCGCTTACACTCCGTTGTCAATCAATAGAATAAACTTCTAACTATTTCCATCTTATATTGACATGAGTGCATCGATCTCAATTCGGGTATAAATGGTGGGCTGAGGCGCTCTTCTACATCCTAAGGGTTTGAGATGATCTTCACTCCGCTAAGGTTATAAGACCTTATGAGTGTGCCAATTGGCAACCTGGGTCTAAGTAGAAAGTCATCCTCTTCCACACCGACGTCCTAGAAACCGAGCACAGAAAAATAGAAGATGAAAAATATCATTAGGAATAATATCTCACGTATGCATGAATAATTTGGTATGGAGATTTCTTGGATGTTGTCCAAGGGGTAGTGAAATGAACTTTGGCATGTGTTAGATTGTATGGCTCGTGGCTTTCGGTCGATAGAAGTCTGAACTAGGTTCACCTAAGTCTATGTTGACGCGTTGTTATGAATTAACTGATTGTTCGAAAAATTTGTGCTAGTATCCGGTTGTTGTTGAACTATTCTTGTGCTTAGCCTTAGTTTTGTTTGAGGACAAAGAAAGGTTCAAGTCTGGTGGAGTTTGATAACACGTAATGTGTGTTAGTTTTAGGCTAAGCATTTAGATCATTTCTGCATAGTTTGCATAGCATGAGTTACAAAACACACACGAACGTTCCCTATGTACTCTTTTTTGTTGATTTTCAGGTTTTAAGGCGACAAGGCCTAAACAAGCTTTAGAATGTCAATTCCTGGATTCAACCGCAGATATTGGAAGCTACAAACCACTCGCAGTAAATTCAGGCCATAGAACCAAATGGAACATCCGAGTATGGGGAAAAAGGGAGCAAGTACACGAAGTTAACTTAGCTCGCACGGGCTTGGAAGAGGCCCCCGCGCGGGCTGCATCCGGCAAAATTTTGAGCCCGACTTGTGCTGACTATCAATCTGTGCGTGCCCCGTGAGATTACATGACCCGCGCATGCTATCACCTTACCTCAGGCGGGCTGCAACCCCAGAAAACTTCACACGCCTCGAGCTGGAAGAGAACCCCCCGGATTGGACAAACATGATGACACCGTACGGGGCGGATATCTTAGCCCCAGCGGGCTGCTTTTCCAGCGAATGTTGCACGACCCAGGGAGGCAAGCAGCCCGCTTGGGCTGATTTGATACATAATGAGCCCACGTGGATTGAGCACCTAGCCCGCATGGGTCCCCTTTTCAGGACCTAATTGTTTTAGGTTTAGAACGAAAAATAAAAAGAAAAGGAGGCAGCTGATTGCAGACAGGGGCGAAGACCAGAAAAGAGACGGAAAACATAAGGAAAACTCAGGAGAAGTTGGAGAAGGAGAGAAACAACAATCCGGACTTCGGTAACGAGATATGGAAAACCGAGGAATCGTATTTCTTACTCTTTATCATGTCTAGGGTTAATTTCTCTTGTTTTACAGTAGAAAACATGAGTGAGTAAGCTTCCAGCTATGGGTTAAGGATGTCGGATTTGTAATGGATGCTTGTAATTATGCGTTAATGCTTAGACCTTTCGAAGTTTTCTTGAATTTCAGTTTTACAATCAACATCGTAAATGTTTTATACTTATGCTGGCCGCTCAGTAATGTAGGAATTCGTGTTTAGCCGGGAGGTTAGATTATGAATCTCGAATCGTTGATTGTTAATTAAGTTCGATTAATGAGAATCTGGTCGGTCGGTTAATCGACTTAGGAATTAGGATTGCACGTTTAAGGCTACTGTAATCACGAGTTAATCGATGCCGGGAGGTTGCATTGCACGTTGTTGTGGTTAGAAGGTTTAGGTGTCGAGAGAATCATTCCTTATTTATGAGCATGAATTTTCCGTTAGCAAGATAATTCGATAGGTTCATGATCCTTTGTTCGTTGCATCCTTGCAAATCCCGGGAACCCGAAACCCATTTTGTTCTTAATTATCTAGTTTTTCACATCTCCACATCACTGTCGTAATTTATTTTAGTGTTTTAAAAATTTATCCCACATCACCACCAATTCAACCTGTCTTAGTTTAGTCGTATTCTTAACTTAGGTTGCATTAGTCCCTAGAGTTCGACCCTTGTATTACACCGATTTGTACTCTTGCGGTAAATGGATTTTAGGCATTTTATTGCTTGATAGTTTGCACATCACTCTTCCATCTCCTTAACCCTTAAACCCTACACCATTTAAATGTTGAGAGAACACATGTAATCAAAACAACAACACGAGTCTCACTGATTCCCTAAACTGATAGATGAAAAAAACATAAAACTGAAGCGACAACCAACTCAAACCCTAAACTAAAAAGCTTTTCAACAGAGTTGGGTCTTAGAAGAAGTGCATTGATATTTTTACCTTGAAAACTATATATGGTTCACCGAGTTCAATATCCACATCATCTGAACCATCCAGATGTTTGCAAAGGACGTTGATTGGATTTGTGCGCCCATCTCACAATCTAATCTGAGATCTCACCTTACTTTGATCAAATTGGAACTGCATATTGCACAGATAAGTTAGACAACCCACACCAACCTATTTATCTATACCTAAACTGCACTCAATTTTAAAATTCATTAAAAAGGAGAATATGTCAACAAAAAAAGCAAATGTAACATTGTACCCCATTCTCTTTTTTCTCCCGGTCTTGGAATTCGAGCGTGTTCTCTAGCCAATAGTTCCTGTAAAATGACAACCTTATTAAAAACATAGAAATGCAAGTAACAACCAAAATAGACAACATATTGGTATGTGTAAACTCCAAGATCTAGTTCCATATTTACCATTTCTTCCTCATGCCTTGCCTTTTCGAGTGATCTCTCTTCTCTCCTCTTTTTTACCTTTACGTCCTTAGACTAACAATACATCATAGTAGAAAGTCTAATAACTGAAACCAAATCAGAAAGTTTGACGATGGGGTTTTCATTGAATAGAACCGACCACCAGATTTCGGTCGGAAACCTCCTGCAACCACCGGAAACAAAATCGACCGTTGAAGCATCAATGGACACCGGCGGCTGCTGACAACCACGATCATCCTGCAACAGACGTCGATCACCAAATCGACGCCGATCGGAAACCTCCTGCAACCACCGGAAACAACATCGATCGTTGAAGCATCAACCAAAACCGATAGAGAATCGTATGAATGGACTACAATCGACACCAAATAGTATTGCCTATTAAATGATAATACCGAAGAGATTGAATTTACAGCTGAGTGGGGAGAGAGAAACGACGCAAATTTTATAACGAAAACATAAAAAAGAATTGTTTAGTCTTAAATTATTTTGTTTAAAAAAGAAAAAAAAATTAATAAAGAAAATGACGTGGACGACTGAGAATCCTATGAGTGGACTACAATCGATACCAAATAGTATGTCTATTAAACGTTAACATCGAAGATATTGAATTTACTGCTGAGGAGTGAGAAGAAACGACACGAATTTTATAACCGAAAATATAAAATAGAAATTGTATAGTCTTAAATTATTTTATTAAAAAAAATTTGTTAAAAATGACGTGGATAACTAAAAAGCCTATGAATTGACTACAATCAACACCAATAGTATTATCTATTAAACAGTAACACCAAAAAACTTGAATTTACTATTGAATAGAGAGAATGAAACTATATAAATTTTAAAACCGAAAATATAAAAAAATGTAAAATTTTAAATTATTTGATTTAAAAAATAAAAAAGAAAATTGACGTGGACAGCTGATAAGACGGACGAAAAACCTCCGTTACAAAAACTTTTATGTATATAATTTGTGGCAATAAAAAATAGTGTACAAGGCGAGACCAATACTAAGTGAGACGGTGGGGGCGTAATCGTCATTGACAAGTAATCGAGGTCCAAAGACTGTAACGTGGGACTTTAATTTGACACGTGGTGTCTTTAGAATGGAACATTGTATACACGTGTCACATAAGCGTTTGGTTTACCAAACAATGTGAATATTATAAACAGAGTTTGGGGTTTTCTGGTTTTAATCTCTAAAACTCTCCCACGCTCTTTTTGGATGTGATTTGCACGCGCCAGTTTCAAGAGGATAATAAATATTAAGGTTGCACAAATAACGAATATTTACGAATATCTAACTATTTGTATTTGTATTCGCTGAATATTTTGATTTATTATTTGTATTTATATTTGTAAATTCGGATATTTATAAATACGGATATTTGTCGAATATACGGATATCCGTATATGAACTTAAATTTTTTTAACGTAAACAATGTATATAAGAATTTTAATAAAAAACCAATAATAATTAAATATAATCTAAAACTAAAATTCTAATCGCAAAAAAATGCAAATATACATAATATAAATAAAACAATGTACCAAATCTTCACAATTGTCTCCACATCAGTCATTTAAATTTAGTTTCGTCGATAATTTTACAGATATCGTCAATTAACATAAAACAATGAAATAAATTATTAGACATGCACTAAAATTAAACTCGCAAAAAATTTATATATTTAGTGAGTTCTGTTTTTTTTCATATAATAACATTATCTAGCTCATTTGGATTAGAACCATTTTTTAGTGTAAATTAAATCTTCAACAATATTAGTTATTTTAAAGTATTTGATATTTTAGTACTTCAATCATAAATATATTGCATGTTTGTCTATATATTTATGTAATAGGTGAGATTAGTAATGTTTCTTATTTCCAATTTGATCATTAAAACCAATTTTGTTATATATGTATCTATATATTAACTAATTTTTTATTTAACACTTACGGATACGAATAGTTCGGATAATTGAGTCTACTATTTGTATTTGTATTTGTCGAATATCATTTCTAATATTTGTATTTGTATCAGCGGATATTCGAATTTTCGGTTCGAATACGAATCGGATATAGATACTTGGAATATTTTATCTAGCCCTAATAAATACAAGAAAAAAAACCCTGAAGATCTACTATCTTTCTTTTTATTATGATTTTTTAATTCTCAAAATTATAAAAAAGATATAAATTCAAAACGTTATTAAATGAAAATAAAAATATATAAATGTTAGATGTATCACAAACAAATTTGGGATATGATTTAAAAATTCATACATTTTTGTGATAGTTTTTAGTTTATTTATTTTAAAACAACTTTATATATTGAGAGATTTTATTCAATAAAAAGACAATTTTAAAGATTTTTTAACATTTTTCCTAAAATTAAAATAATATAATTATAACACAAAAACCTAACTATTAGAAATTCATGATATTCAATCTCAAGTTATAAAGCTAGAATAATAAAATAACTAAATTTGGTCTAATTTATTTTAAATTTTATCCATATCCTCCATTTTTATAAAAATTTTGAATATGTAAAAAACTTGGAAAAACAGCTTATTCCCCATTTGAAAATCATGCTTTAGTCTTATTCTCCCTTCGATTTTGACCCTCATTCTATTTCCCCTTCGATTTTCTGTTTTCATCCTATTCTCCCCTTGAAAATCATGTTTTAGTCCTATTCCCCCTTCGATTTTGACCTCATCCTATTCCTCCCTCAATTATCAAAAATCTGTCTAAAACCCCCTCCGATTTTGACCCAATTTTGAAACTATTTTAATTTTAATTTTGACCCAATTTTGATTTTAATTTTGATTTTAATTTTGATTTTAATTTTGACCCAATTTTGATTTTAATTTTGATCCAATTTTGACCCAATTTTTATTTTAATTTTGATCCAAATATGACTCAATTTTGACTCAATTTAATCCTAATTTGTACTTAATTTTGAACAAAATTTTTACTTAATTTTAACTCGAATTTTGACAATAAATCAAGTTAATTATTCAATTTAATCGACTTACTTGATTTGATTTCGAATAAAATTAAGTACGGTTTTTTACTTGAAACCAATTTTAACCCAAAATCGAACGCAATTTTGACTTAGTTTTAACCCAAAATCGATCCAATTTTGACCCAAATTATGATATCAATTTTGACTCAATTTAATATGAATTTTTACTTAATTTTGACCAGATAAAATTAAGTATGATTTTTACTTAATCCGTAATTTTAATTCAAAATCGACCCCAATTTTGACTCAATTTTACTTAATTTTAATCCAATTTGTATTTAATTTTAACCCAAATTTTACTTAATTTTAACCCAAAATTGACCCCAATTTTGACTCAATTTTAACCCAAAACCGATCCAATTTTAACCCAAATTATGATCTCAATTTTGACTCGATTTAATCCGAATTAATCCGAATTAAGTATAAATTAAAAATTCGATTTAATCCGAATTAAGTATAAATTGGGATTAAATCAAGTCAAAATTAGGTCAAAATTGATTTTAATTTTGACCAAATTTTGATTTAAATTTTGACCCAAATATGACTCAATTTTGACCTAGTTTTGACTCAATTTTGACTCAATTTAATCCCAATTTATACTTAATTTTGACCAAAATTCGTACTTAATTTTAACTCAAATTTTAACAATAAATCAAGTTAATTATTCAATTTAATCAACTTAATTGATTTAATTGATTTCAAATAAAATTAAATACGATTTTTTTACTTGAAACCAATTTTAATCCAAAATCAATTCGGATTAAATCGAGTCAAAATTGAGATCATAATTTGGGTTAAAATTGGATCGGTTTTGGGATAAAATTGAGTCAAAATTGTGGTCGACTTTGGGTTAAAATTAAATAAAATTTTGGGTTAAAATTAAGTACAAATTGGATTAAAATTAAGTAAAATTGAGTCAAAATTGGGGGTCGATTTTAGGTTAAAATTACAGATTAAGTAAAAATCGTACTTAATTTTATCGGGTCAAAATTAAGTAAAAAATCGGATTAAATCGAGTCAAAATTGGATAGATTTTGGGTTAAAATTGATCAAAATTGGGTTCGATTTTGGGTTAAAATTGGTTTCAAGTAAAAAATCGTACTTAATTTTATTTGAAATCAAATGAAGTAAGTCGATTAAATTCAATAATTAACTTGATTTATTGTTAAAATTCGAGTTAAAATTAAGTAAAAATTTTGGTCAACTTAAGTTAAAATCAAAATTAAAATAAAAATTAAAATCAAAATCAAAATTAAAATCAAAATTGGGTCAAAATTAAAATCAAAATTGGGTCAAAATCGGAGGGGTTTTAGGTAGATTTTTGATAATTGAGGGGGGAATAAGATGATGTTAAAATCGAGGGGGGAATAGGAGTAAAACATGATTTTCAAGGGGGAATAGGATGAAAACTGAAAATCGAGGGGGGATAAGATGAGAGTCAAAATCGAGGAGGGAATATGACTAAAGCATGATTTTCAAAGGGGTAATAGGTTTTTTTTCCTAAAAACTGTAAAGCTTTACAAAATATTAACGTTTTCATACGTTATACAAACTCTGCTTTCAGAGTCTAAGGTTTCTTTTTTATCAAGGGTTAAACGTAGATGAATTAATAGCGGTAACTAGGGGAGGGCAAATAGCGAATATCCGTAAATATTCGACTATTCGTATTCGTATACGTATTCGTCGAATATTCGATTTTACTATTCGTATTCGTATTCGTAAATACGGATATTCGTAAATTTGAATATCCACAAATATTCGGATATTCGTCGGATTTTTTAAAAAAATTAATAAAAAATTCTAAATAATTTACATTTTAGTCCTAGAATTAGGGTTAAAACTTTTATAATTTACATTTTAGTCCTTAAATTTTAAATATAATAAATATTTCTTTATATATTTTATATTTGATCTGAAAATCAATTATGATAATGTTTTTATTTATAATTTGATCCTTAAAATTAATTTATTATATATATATATATATATATTAAATAAATTATCTATTTAGTACTTACGGATACAAATAGTTACGAATAAATTGACTATATTTTTTGTATTTGTATTTGTCGAATATCTAAATCTTGGTATTTGTATTTGTGAATGGTATTCTGAATTATTGATTACTGAAAAGCCATAAACGACTATATGTACAAGAGGTTAATGATTCGACCTAATTAGGGAATAGTAAATTACAATAATACCCTTAATACAATAATATCCTAATATCCTTCATATGCCCCCGCAAGATGAATCACCCGAGGTGATTCCAATCTTGAAACACAATTCGTGAAATTGTAACCGCGGAAGAGGTTTGGTGAGGAGGTCGGTGAGTTGGTCCTTGGAGCGCACATGAGAAACGCGAAGTGTACCAGCTTCAATTTGACCACGAACAAAGAAGTAATCAAGGGCAAGGTGCTTCATACGGGAGTGGAAAACCGGATTGGCGCTGAGATAAGTAGCTCCGATATTGTCACAATAAATGGTAGGGCAAGGTGCTTCATACGGGAGTGGAAAACCGGATTGGCGTTGAGATAAATAGCTCCGATATTGTCACAATAAATGGTAGGAGCCAATGAGAGGGTGACACCAAGTTCCATGAGAAGATTACCAAGCCACCAAATTTCGGCCGAGGTGTTGGCTACGGACCGATACTCCGCCTTGGTGGATGATCGTGAGTGGCCATTTTGTTTCTTGGACGACCATGATATTGGATGTTTGCCAAGGTACACAATGTATGCCCCCGTGGATTTGAAGTCAGATGAGTCACCAGCCCAATCCGCATCGCTAAAAGCATGAAGAGACAAAGCGTTGTGAGCTGCAAGAAAGATACCTTGGGTACGAGAACCAGCAAGATAACGAAGCACACGTTTGGCGCAAAGCCAATGCTCATCCGTGGGTTGATGCATGAATTGAGACAACTTGTTGACGACATAGCTAACATCCGGATGCGTGAGAGCAAGATATTGTAGGCTTCCAATGACTTGACGAAATTCAGTGGGGTCGGACAGAGGTGAGCCCGAGGAAATGGTGAGCCGTGAGGTCGATGGCAATGGTGTCGAGACAGGCTTCGCCTCATTCATGTTGGTCCGAATGAGAAGATCCGTGGTATACTTTCGCTGCGACAAGTGGAGACCCCGTGGTGTCCGCATGGCTTCAATTCCGAGGAAGAAGGTTAGATCATCGAGATCTTTAATGGAGAACCGAGACACCAACAACTTGATGAAGTTGTGAATGTGAGTGGAATAAGAGCCCGTGATGATCATATCATCGACATAGATGAGAACATAGAGCTTTGTAGTTGACGTGTTGAGCACAAAGATTGAGGCATCCGCAAGAGAGTTCTTGAAGCCAATGTGAAGCAAAAACGTCCGTAACCCAGAGTACCACGCACGGGGAGCTTGTTTAAGACCATAGATAGCTTTCCGGAGTTTGCACATGTGAAGAGGGTGGTCCTTGTCAACAAAACCAGGTGGTTGCTCCATGTATACATCTTCGGTGAGTGTGCCTTGAAGGAAGGCGTTGTTGACATCGAGCTGATTGATGTGCCATCCGTTGGAGACCGCAAGACTAAGCACGGTGCGAATGGTTGCGGGCTTGACCACGAGACTGAAAGTCTCGTGAAAATCCACTCCCGGACGTTGATGAAAGCCTTTAGCAACCAAGCGAGCCTTGTAGCGATCAATGGAACCTCGGGTTTTTGTTTGATACGGAAAACCCATTTGCAGCTAACAACGTTGCTTGCGGTTTGATGAGATACAAGGTCCCACGTCTCGTTGCTTAGAAGGGCATTGAATTCATCACTCATAGCTTGTCTCCATTTGGTGTGACGTAGAGCTTGTGTTGCTGTAGCGGGTTCAGTTTCGTCTAGAGAACCTGTACAAACATTCGCAAATGGAGGATTAGATCGAATGAGATTGACCTTGCTGCGAGTCACCATGGGATGCACGTTTCGAGTGGCCGGTTCCGCAATGGTAGCACGGGTCGCGTCCAAAGGCAACGCTGGAGTACAGGCCGCGTCCGAAGGCGATGCAGGAGTACAGGCCGCGTCCGAAGGCGACGCTGGAGGAGAGGAGACCGCAGCGTTGCTAGTGTCCGTGTCACTCTCAACAATGATCAGGGAAGAATCTAATCTTGGGGGTTGCGGTGGTGGAGATGGAGCGTGGGCCAAGGTGAAGGGCTTAATGGGTGAGAGAGAAGGACCATGGGATAATGGGGATGCGACGGGTATGCTAGGATGTGTGACATATTTGGAAAGATTAGCAAAGGGGAAGACGGATTCATGAAAGACAACGTGACG
>CM071874.1:26179743-26221575 GCA_036759665.1 Gynandropsis gynandra
ACTACCCATCCTCAAACAAGCCTTGTCCAAGGTTCACATTCCTCTTGTTCGCGAGTCTTTCTTTTCTCCGTGCAATTCGTGTCTTAGTAATAAGAGTCACAAACTCCCGTGTCTTCGTCTCTCGCATGTTGTTTTCCATGAGTCTGTATTTCCCTTTGCTAACCTCTCCAAATACGTCATCCATCCTAACACACCCGTTTCCCCTCCTTCCACCAATGGTCCTTCGTTTTCACCAATCCAACCCTTTACCTTGTCACACGCTCCATCTCCTCCACCGCTGCCCCCAAGACTAGATACTTCACCGATCAACATTGAAAGTGTCACGGACACCAGGCAGGGAACACATCCGATCGGGCAGCACACTTTGCCCCGATCGGGCAGGACCATCTTTAGGCGACTCGGTTGCGCGACCTCATCGCCCGACTCGGGCAATACCTACGGGGCAATTACTCAAATTAACTACCCGACCGGGCAATTGCATGCGCCCGATCGGGCAGATGATCTAGATGAGAGCCCGCACGGGCAACCTGACAGCCCGACTCGTGTACACCCTTCGGGGGTAAAAGATACATTTAGCGCCCCGACCGTGCAGACACTAGCACCCGATCGGGTGCCTATGACTTTGGACACGGCCCGTGCTCCTCCAGTTGCTGAATCAACCCGTCACAGTGTGCATCCAATGGTCACCTGCAGCAAAGCTAATGTTATTAGAACTAATCCTCCGTTTGCCAATTTGTGTACAGGTTCTCTTGACGACACCGAACCTACAACTGCAACACAAGCTCTCCGTAACATCAATTGGAGACGTGCCATGAGTGATGAATTCAATGCACTTCTACGGAATGAGACATGGGACCTTGTACCTCCTCAAACCGCAAGCAACGTTGTTGGATGCAAATGGGTTTTTCGTATCAAACGCAAACCCAATGGTTCAATTGATCGCTACAAGGCTCGCTTGGTTGCTAAAGGTTTTCATCAACGTCCGGGGGTGGATTTTCACGAGACTTTCAGTCCCGTCGTCAAGCCAGCAACCATCCGCAACGTGCTTAGTTTAGCGGTCTCAAACAGTTGGCCCATCAATCAACTTGACGTCAACACTGCCTTCCTTCAAGACAAACTCACCGAAGATGTATTCATGGAACAACCCCCTGGATTTATTGACAAGGATCATCCTCATCACGTTTGCAAACTCCGGAAAGCCATCTATGGTCTCAAGCAAGCACCTCGTGCATGGTACTCTGAACTCCGTCATTTTTTTGCTTGCCAGTGGTTTCAAGAACTCTCTAGCGGACGCCTCACTCTTTGTCCTCATCACATCAACCATGAAGCTGTATGTTCTCATTTATGTGGATGATATGATCATCACGGGCTCTTCTTCCACTCACATTCAGAACTTCATTCACTTGTTGGCGTCTCGGTTCTCCATCAAAGACCTCGGTACTCTCACATTCTTTCTAGGAATTGAAGCAACGAGGACATCAAAGGGTCTCCACTTGTCGCAACGGAAGTATATAACGGATCTTCTCATTCGGACGAACATGAACGAAGCAAAGCCTGTCTCTACACCGATGCCTTCAACCTCACAGCTCACCATTTCCTCGGGCTCACCTCTTTCCGATCCAACTGAATTTCGACAAGTGATTGTCAATTCATGCATCAACCCACGGATGAGCATTGGCTATGTGCCAAACGTGTGCTTCGTTACCTTGCTGGCTCTCGTGCATAAGGTATCTTTCTTGCAGCTCAAAATACCTTGTCTCTTCATGCTTACAGTGATGCGGATTGGGCTGGCGACTCCTCTGACTTCAAATCCACGGGCGCATACATTGTTTATCTTGGCAAACATCCAATATCATGGTCCTCCAAGAAATAGAATGGCCACTCACGATCCTCCACCGAAGCGGAATATCGGTCAGTTGCCAACACCTCGGCTGAAATTTGTTGGCTCGGCAATCCTCTCATGAAACTTGGTATTACTCTCACGTCGGCACCAACTATCTTTTGTGATAATATTGGAGCTACTTATCTCAGCGCCAATCCGGTGTTCCACTCTCGTATGAAGCATCTTGCACTTGATTACTTCTTTGTTCGTGGACAAGTTGAAGCGGGTACACTTAGAGTCTCTCATGTGCACTCCAAAGATCAGCTCGCCGACATCCTCACCAAACCTCTACCACGGTTACCATTTCATGAGTTATGTTCCAAGATTGGCATCACCTCGGGTGATTCATCTTGCGGGGGCGTATGAAGGATATAAGTATATTATTGTACTAAGGGCATATCTGTAATTTCTCTCTTGTAATTAGGGTTATATCCTTTAAACACTTGTACATATAGTCGTTTTGGCTAATCTGAAATGGCATTGCAAATTCAAATGTTCGACATGGCGGCTGGACGCGGCGCAAGAGATTAGGGAATCGGTTGGAAGGATGCGACCGAGAATTGTGGAATTGGTTGGACAGGACGCGGCCGAGAATTGGGGAATTCTGTTGGGACGACGCGGCTTGATGGAGATGTGGGTCGATGGACAGGGTAGATCCGTGGTGGTGAGACGACGGAGCCAAGGGAAAGATGCCGGAAAAGGATGTAGACGGCGGTGCAAGAAAATAGGGAAACGGTTGAGCGGGACGCGGTCGATGATGGTGCGTGCGGTTGAGCGACGGGGCGCAGGAGATCTTGATCGACGGGTAAGGCAGATCTGTGCTGGTGGGGCGATGGAAGAACAGCTGAGCCGACGGATGAGACGTCGGAGCAGCGGTGGAAGGTGAGGCTGACTGCGGTGGTCGGATCGGTGAGGTGCGACGGTTAGGGTTGGCCGAGAAAGAAGAAGTGGGCGACTAGGATTTCGTCGTGAGACGATTTGTGCTCTGATATCATGTGAATTGTATTCTAAATTATTGATTACTTAAAAACCATAAACGGCTATATGTACAAGAGGTTAATGATTTGACCTAATTAGGAAATAATAAATTACAATAATATTCTTAATACAATAATATCCTAATATCCTTCATAATATTTGTATTTATTCTTATTTGCTTTTTCGGATCAAATACGATTCGAATACGAATCGAAACGAATAATTCGGATATTTTGTCTAGGCCTAACTGTAACTAAATAAAATTTCAAATATTGAATTTTAAAAATCTTAGCATGGACCGACATTATTATATAAATGTACTATTAGAAGAATGGTTTAGAAAGCGAGTAGACAAGACTTGTGTACTCGCGAGAGTAAAGCTTTTAGAATAAGAAAACCTTTTTCTTTCCTTCTTCCTTTTTTCTCATTGTCTATTTTACGGAAAAATAGTATTTGTGGCGTAGACCTCTGTATCAGTCTGTTTCCTTTCCTACATTCACCAGACGCCGCTTTGTCAAAACCCTCTCAAAACCCCTAAAGGCCTTAAGCAGAATAACGTACGCCGGAGAACAACAAAAAATGAGCGGCGCATTGCTTCGAAACGTCGCTTCCGATGCCGCTCATCTGTTGCTCCGCCGAAACTCACCGGTGAACTTGTTCGGGCGAGTTGACACAGTCACAAGAGATTTTGGGGTTTTGCATTCGAGGGCTTATTTCCGTTCGCCTCAGATTCTTGGAAAACCTAAGTCTGCCGGAGTCTCCGGTTTCTGTTCTTCGTCTTCTTCGTCGTCGACGGCCTCAACGGCGTCCTTGGCGAAGGTGGGTTTTATCGGTTGGTATCTGGGTATGGTAAAATCGCGTCCGATTTTAACGAAGAGCATCACATCGTCGCTTATTTACGTCGCTGCGGACTTGTCTTCTCAGGTAATCAAATATAGTTTTGAATTTTCTGTTCTATCGCTTGATGGATTCTGAAGAGAACGATCAATGGAAAATGTGGCGATGGATCTTTGGGTTGGTTTTCATGAACTTATATCCCTTCGCATTGAACGTTTATTGAGTTTAGGACTTTCTGAACTGGGATTGTGTTGTTCAACATGATTCTAGGTTTCAGTGTATGGAGTTCGAATTCATCAAGAGTAAAGAGACAGGAAAGAGAACATAAAGTTACAAGCTTTTAGAAATTTACTCTTAGTGTCTAAATAATTTCTATGGTTCTTATATGCTCCTGACATCGTGTAAAATCGAAGAAACACTAACAGCATATATATGCATGTTTAAGAACTGACTTTTTTTTCTTTTCTGACCAGACCCGTATAGTCTATTAAGTTGAGGATGTTATTTATATCATGAGGGATGAATGAGGATTAGCTGATTTGTTGTTCATCAAGATGTTTCGTTTGCAACTACCTAAATCTGCTGCATCTCTTTGTGATTGTCTTGTTTTTTTTCCTTGAGTTTTGTGATAACTTCCTTTTTGTAATGGATATTCCAAACTTTTTGTGGATCTTTCAAACAGACATTGTCACGAACTTCGTCGGAGTCTTATGACCTTGCTAGAACAGCACGTATGGCTGGATACGGGCTACTAATTTTGGGACCAACACTTCATCACTGGTTCAACCTCATGTCAAGGCTCTTTCCGAAACGAGATTTGATCACGACATTTAAGAAAATGGCCATGGGTCAGACAATTTATGGTCCTACCATGACCGTCATTTTCTTCTCCATGAATGCCCGCTTACAGGGTAAGCATTGTTAATCTATTTGAAAAGTCCACTGCGCTTGAAAAGAAGAGTCATGTTATGATCATCTTTCTTTAGTCGATATATCGCCTTGAAAAGAATGTTAGATGATATGCTGTCAAAGAGGGCACCTTGCATTCTTTAACCATTCTCTCAAGGGCCCGAGTGCTGATGTTAGCTTTCGCAGTTTTGAAAAGGTCTTTCGAGTAGTTGCTTCCATTTCCCTTCAATGGAAAAGTGTCCTGATTTCGACTTATTTGTTTTGACTAGAATTTCCTCACAAACAACGAAAGTATGTTAACTTTTTATTGTCTATCGAGTTACATTGGTCAATTATTAGTTCACCAAATGATGTTTTCAATTGTTGGTTCAGGTGAAAGCAGTTCAGAGATACTGGCTAGGTTAAAAAGGGACTTAGTCCCTACATTGCTAAGTGGTGTCATGTATTGGCCTATATGTGACTTCATAACTTTCAAATTCTTCCCCGTCCATTTACAGGTATTTCTCTTTATAAAGTCTTTCCCATCGATCAATTAGTTTTTCTCTATTTCCGAGATTCTATACAGTTAAAGACAATCTCTTTCGTTTGACTTACATCGATCTCGACTTACAAGACAGTGTCGTTGCTTTTGATCTCTCTGCAGCCTCTCGTGAGCAACTCGTTTGCGTATCTATGGACGGTCTATATGACTTACATGGCAAGCCGCGAGAAAGCAAGCGCGGTTTTGAGTTGAAATACCCAGAGAATCCATTGAACTCCGGGGACTCTTATCTACGTTACATAGTTTTCTTACAAGAACAGGGGAGAAACAAAATCCCTTTTTAGGGTTTTTTCCTTCTTTCTCGAGGACCAAAGTGCCTGTTAGTAGATTGAAGATTGAAGAAATGAGAGCCTAAAGAGCCTGGCTTTAACTGCATTTAGCAGAGAGAGCATAATTCTTCAAGATTCTTTTTTTCTTCTAGCCATGGTAAATGTAAAAGCCTTGAACAACTATGCGCTTGGACATGTATGAAGCAATGAGTTTTAGTTTATTTTGATGTTTATTGGAAATTATTCTATACATGTAATAGTACTTAATTTGGATGTTAGTAACATCTGTGGTTTTATATAAAGATGGAAACTTCAGAATCAGCTTGGTATGAGATATGAGGAATGGACAACATTTGCTCTTTGCTTTGCCAATCAAAATTTGTTACATAAGAGAGAATGAAAAATAGACATAGAAGTGAACAAATCAGCTAAACAAGTGATTAAATCTCTACTAATGTCTTGATACTACCTCTGCTTACTTTCTTCCAAAGCATCCTTTTGGAGCTTCAACTCCTCAAGATCTCTGCAATGGCGTTTGCACTTTCTCAGTGGTTCCTTGGGGAGAGCCAAACCAGAAGACTGTTCATACCCAAATTCCAAGGAAGAATTTCGGATCAAATATCAAATTCGTTTCAAATGTGTAAATGGTTTCATGTGTCATATTTTGCTTGAAACCATGGTATAGCTAAACTACAGTGTGTGACATTTCTAATCTTCTGAATGACGGGAACAGATCCTCTCGAGAAGTATCGGCCATTCTTCTCCAAGAACCTGAGGATTCAACTCCATGGCAGTACGGAAATCCAACGCTGATATGTTAGATGACCTTCTTGGTTGTTGCATGAACCTGCCATTCCCAATGAACTGGCTGTTCATTTCTCTCAAAGGTTCATTTCCACATCGAGAATGAGCCAAATCCAAACAACGCTCAATCACTCTTTTCAAATATGAGTCCAATCCATTATTCAGAAGATTAACGCTGTCCACAGATATCCTTAGCCCTTCCATCTCCAGCTTCTTCTCTAACCGACCCTTCAATGTTCTTGTATCAGGTAGCTCCCCTTCGTTCTGACACGTCTCACGATTGATACTACTACTACATATGGATGCATTGGAAAGAGACTTTCTAGATCCGCTTCTAAGATTGATTGACACGCCAAGAGGAGCTGTAACGGGACTTCTGCTCTGAACGCTCGGACTTCCAGCCATCTGTTCAACTTCTTCTCCTTCCTCCACGGAGGCAACTTCTATTGGAGGTCTACTACCTAGAGAAAGCAATTCTGTAGCACTCTGAACCTTCGACATTGATTCGTTGTTTGTAGTAGTAATACTATGAGGCTTCCCAAGCGGGCCAAGTGGACTAGGTCGGTCTCTAAACTTCTTTGACCTGCACTTGCGAGGTGAAGGAGGGAAGGAAGGATCCCCGTAAAGAGACTGAACATGATTCTTCTGATTCCCGAACCCAGATGTAACGTTATTCACAGCTCTCTTCAGATTTCTAGGCGGAGGAGATTTGGCAACACTTGCATTCTTGATGATGGAACGAATTAGATGGTTGTGTAGAGGGATGTTCTCCCTACCGATAGTCTTAAGACAGAACCTATCGAATTCAGACTTGCTGATCCTTAAGGTACAAAATCTACCGAGCTGATCAAAGTACTTATCAGCTCTTTGATGCCCGATTTTCCGAAAAATGAGGGCTCTAATCTCTAAAGTATCCGACCGACCAGAACCTTGATCTGACCCCATCTTCCCCAACTTTCAACTTAAACTAAAACCTCATCCAGATTCCGTATTCACACGAAGATCCCAGATTTGAGGGAATCGATCCCTCCTCAATCCAAAACCTAGAAATTCCCAAATTCTCTAACTTCAAGCAAACCTGCAAATCAGAAGCGGGAAACAAACACATACATTAAATATGTAAAAACCAAAAATAAAGAAAACACGTTCATATTAAACCTGGGATTTAAAGGAAAGTTAAATAGTTCAACAAATTGACAAAATCCTCCGGTATAGAAGCTAAAAAATTAAATCAAGAAAGAAATACAGGAAATGAATTGACGAATTCCCGAAACTCCGAGTAGCGAAACAGACGAACAAACTTAAAGAAGAAATATTTGAGGGATCCGAATTGACGCAACGAGAATTATCGAAAAATAGGTTAACCCCAAATCGAATTGGGATGAGAATGAAGAAACCCAGAAGGACAATCGAAGATTGAAAGAGATTAGAGTATATTTACGAACCAGCGAGACGGATTGAATTTTGCTGTTCCTGAAGAGCTCTTGATGACTTTGTGCCCTAAGAGATTTTGGTTTATCCTCGTATCTTTCGGGCTGTGTTTGTTCGTGCGTGATATGAAGACCAAACGGAGCTTTAGGGAAACTGGACTTTGATAGGGGGGCTTGGGTTTGTATTTCGCACAAATACAACCGTGGAATATTTTTTTTAAGAAAATCTTTTTGGTAATATACATATTTCGTTGATTGGATTTAAAATTTTAGGATCTCATTTTTAAATTAAATTTTAAATTGTTGACAAGGTTTTGGATTGGGGATTATCAAAAATACGTTTAGGGTTAAAAGACTTTAAAAATATCTTTTCCGAAAAAAAAAATTCGCTTCAAAAATACTCTTACAAATGCTAAAATACCCCTACAATCTTTTTATCCAGTTTGATCCTGCGACCCAGTGATCCAGTACGACCCTGCGATCCTGCGACCCAGTGACCCAGTCCGACCCACCGACCCAGTCCTATCCTGCGACCCTGTGACCCTGCGATCCTGTCCGACCCAGCCGACCCTGCGACCCTGCGACCGACCCTGCGACCCAGCGACCCTATCCGACCCAGTCCGACCCAGTCGACCCTGCGATCCAGTGACCTTGTGCGACCCAGTCCGACCCATTTCGATCCTGTGACCCTGTGACACAGTGCGACTGCCGGAAACTGCCAGAAATCGCCGGAAATTGCCAGAAATCGCCGGAAAACGGTCGAAATCGCTGAAACTCACCTACAAATCGCCAAAAATCACCGGAAAATCGCTAAAAACGCTGGAAATCACTGAAAATGACTGAAACATTGTTGGAAATCGCTCGAAAATTGCTGCAAACCACTCAAAATAGAAGGAAATCACTCGAGAATGGAAAGAAATCACTCAAAAATTGAAGGAAATCGTTCGAAAATAGAAGGGAAACATTCGAAAATGAAAGGAAATAGTTCTCTACTTTGTTTCCCTCCTCTCAATTTTCGTTTTCCCTCTTCTCATATTTGTCTTTCCCTCCTTTGTATGTGTTTTTCATTACGGGCACATATGTCTTTTCTCCAATTTTTTTTCCATCAGATTTAGGAGGTAGTTTTGAAGTGTTTTAGCCCTAAGAGGGTATTTCTGATATTGTGCCTTTTGGATTTGGATTTGGATTTATTTTATTTATAAAATTTAAAGTTGATTAAAAATTTTGTAAATAAATTATCAATATCATATAGAATCATTAAATTCAGACATAAATTTTAAAAATAAATAATAAAATGATAATTTAAAAATAATTAATATAAAATACTAGATTATAATTGATTGAGATCTGCATTTATAGTGATTAAGAGATATACATTTTGTACAGTTTCGAATCGATCCGAATGATGAATTTATTATCAAATTTATTTTGTATGTTTTTTATGTGTTTATCCAAAGTAATACGTATTAAGGAAAGAAACTTATGGTTTTTCTCTATCTCACTGAATGATCTTATGATAATTTTTATAAATAATTTTGGTTGCAAGTCATCGGGTGCAATATTTTTTCGATCGCAAGATATTGCAGATGAAACGTTTGGAGCGTCTAAAGAGCAGCTGCACCGCTCAAAATGGTAAAAAAAGGAAAAACATTCAACGTGTAATGATTAATTATATATTGCAAGTACATTTTTATGTCCATTTAATTGGCCATTAGATTATTTTGCATATATAAACACTTATATAATATTCATTATATACTAGAAAAAGTCCCCGCGCGATGCGCGGGATTGTGATTTATTTTTGTTTGTGTGGTGACTAACGTAAATTAAAATTGAAATTTAGAACAATATCAGGAAGAATCTCAGTTCCTCACATTGATGTATCCTCGTATACAAAGCTCATGACATGGACAATTTCTTTAAAAAGGGTTTGTAAGGTTTCAATTCAAGAAAATGTCATTGATTTCATTTTAATATGCTTGCATTCTAAATATATATTTTAAGATGCTCTATTTATTATGATTGAGATTGGAGAGAGGCCCATCGTTGATTCTTGTTAACTTCTTTCTAATAATCAAGGAAAGAACTAAACATAATTTTTTCTTCCATTTTCTCAAGAAACATATGTACTATTGTTGGTTTAACATTTCCTTTGATCTTCTTTCCTATTGTTGCAAGTATCATGATTATCATTCAACATTATGATCAATCAACTCTTACAACTAAAATTTAAAAGCTTTACGTGAAGGACATGAAATGTTATATCCATATTCGCCAACCTCTGAAGCAACACAACCAAAGATCTTCTTATTGAAACACATAGAAAGTTCAGTATGGATCCAAATAGAAAACCACAACTCCATTTTTTTTATCTCTAGGATCTTTTTCTTGGTTTGAGACCTCGAAGAAAACAATGTATGCATAAGACATTCCAACATATCCCATCATAAAAGGCTAAGCAGGTTTAAATTTTCCCCGCAAAGCTGAAGGCAAATCTGATGTCTCTGTAGCCACTGCCATAGACCTCGCTACTATCGTCCAAACCCGACATGGGTTTTGAGATATAGCGATAACCTAAAAGGAATGCTGAAAATAAGAGATTAGAGCAATTCAGTGACCCTTATTCCTTTAGAGATATGCTTTCTGCGACAAAGAGCAAAAGACTGGGGAGAAACCAAAAGGCATTCGCTTCATGCAATATATTCACACAATATATTAATCAAATAAGAGAAACTTAATGCATCATCACCACATAAAGCAGATGTTAATATTTTGTTTAGCAGCTTACAAGTTGACAGTACAGAATCATACTGTTATTTCAGGATCAAATAGCTGACAGTATCCAACAGAGGGATTATGCCTACCTTACGAGGATGTCCGAGGTAACTCCTGTATTTGAGATAAGTAATGACTGCAAAATTCTGACTAACAGCAACAAAAGTCTAGCAGCACACAATAAATTAGAGGTCTCATGACAATGCTTCCTCGAGGAGTTTCCTTGAAACCTAGAAGGAATCTACACCCAACGCTCTTGATCTCGCCATCGATGTCTCAGAAGAATAGAAAACATCATTTTAGGATATTAAAGATCCAAATTAGAATGAAATCGAGTCCTAACCGCTAAATAGCGGGTGATCGATTGAGGAGAGGGAGGGACGATTAAACTTGGCAGCGATGGGGCAGAGGGGGAGACGCTGGAGCGGGTAATCGAAGGGGGGGAGAGGGATAGAAGCTGGAACCTGCAATCGATGGGGAGAGGGGAAGACGATGGAGCGGCCAATCGAAGGGGGAGAGGGAGTGATGTCAATTGAAGATTTGAGAACGTGAGAACGTGAGCATTGATTGTCATTGAAGAACTTTGAGAAACTGTTACTTCTCCAATTCACAATGAATGCAGAGCTGGGAGATGAAGTGGTAACGGGCCAAAGTTTTTTTTGGCAATTTTTTTAAGGCTGACGTGGAGGCCTGAGCTTCTTGCAAATACAAGAACTTTTATATATATGATTCCAATTTCTTTTTTATTTGAATTTTAAAACATATACACATTTATTTCAAATGCATATACATCCTACAAATTATACAAATATTTTCAAAAATACTATTTTTAAAAAATTTATACTTGTGAACATATGTTTTAATAAAACGATTTTTGGTGTCAAGTATTTCAAAATTTTGGATTTTTATATCTTATGTATATTAGTTTTTAAAGAAAATCATATAAAAACTCGTTAAATAATTTTATTCGGTAGAATTATAAATTAGTTATTGTTTTAATTTTTATATACAAAATGTTATGCGACTTTCAAATATAAATTATAACAATTATTTCAAAATTAATTTATTAGTAATTTGATTAAAATTAATACTAATATTTAATGTATTACTATGAAAATAACTTGATGATTCACATAAAAACAACATCTTATTTATAATTCATACTATTTATATATTTTTGGTAGAACATTTTTAAAAGATTTTATTATTTATTTTAAACTTTTTACGTGTAATTAGTTTTTTTCTCCTTACGGTAAAGGCAATTTTTTCTCAAGATTTCTAGCATACACATATAAATATGATTGTTTGAAACATCTAAATGATGATTATGAGATTTCTAATTTTTTTTTCAGATAATTCATTTGTAATTTGTCAAAAAAATTTACAGATAAATTGGAGACGAACACTATTAATTTGAAAACGAGCATCCATAATGGACATTCGTTTGGATATCGTCTGCAATCTCGATCAATTTACGGATGAAATATTTATAAAAAATATAGAAAAAACTATCGGCAAAAACACCATCGTGATTTCTAGATGGCTTCTAAGATCAGCCAAAAAAATTTTTCCCTGGAAGAAAAATTGTGGATGAAGAGGACCGTACACAAATTTTTGTCATGACAAAAAAAACCTAAGAAAAATAAAAAATAAAATTTATTTCAAATATAAGTTCATATATTACAAAATATATACAATGAAATACTTATAACGAAGTCGAATGTTGCAAATCATCGTCGTCAACCTCACCTCAATTAATTGTAGGCATTTTTGTCTTCAATTTCTCACTACAAAAAACTGTAATTTCCAAATGGAATTTACGAAAGGGCTCGACCATCTATAAATTCTCGGACGAATAATGGATGAATTTCAAATGGGATGAGGGATTAGTCTGTAATCCGTTCGAAAAATCTCATACAGAAACAACGTCCGGAATTCGTCCGAAAATACGGACGTATTCCGAACGAGATGCGGTCTTGTGTGAAATTCCAGATGGACGATCTATATGTTCTCAAGTTTCTGAAGGGACGATACATCCGTCCAGAAATTGCGGGCGGCTTACACGTCTGTCCAAAATCTTCAGACATTCTGAAGATCCGGCCAAAAAGTTTTGGAAAATTACAGACGTATTTCAACCGTCTGGAATTTAAGACGATTTACGAACAATCCAATAGAAAACTTTGTCATGTTTAGTCCGTAATCCACCCTTATTTGGTTCATAAATTGCTTATATAAACCATTCACACCTATATTCGTTTTCCATACAAAATTATCAAACATTATACTCCATATAATCTTATTGTTTCGTATTACAATACATTATCATCAATATCAAATATTTTCGTTTCTATACAATGGATGTATAGAAGAATTGATTCAGAAACTCAAGGTGTATTGAATGAGTTATGGACGACGTTACACAGTTTATGACGATGGCAACAAATCAACAATTTCTCAAAGAAATCGGTAAGTTGGTTTTTCTTTAAGCAAATGCAAAATAAAAATTTGTTAACAAGAAAACCGTGTGGAATCATATTTACTTAAGAGGTTTTACTCTGAATTACTTCATGTAGTTATCTCATAGAGATATTTACACCACGACCTAGTAATATTGTGGAAGATTTTAGTAGGGGCAATGTACATAATTAGGTGTTTGAGATACGTCAATATATAGAAGTGAACCCTTATATGGAAATGATGCAAAATGAATTCGGTGAAAGAAGTGAGTTAGATATTGAAGAAGATCCAAATGATAATGCAAAAAGATTTTTGTATGTTAAAAACTGTTAAACATCCATTCTATGATGGGGTAGAACGCGTTTTTCAAAATTGTCTTTGTCTACACGTATGATGAATTTGAAGATAAAATATAAACTTTCTGAGAATTACATGGATTCTATATCGCAATTAATAAAATATTATTTGTCTAATATTATTGCAATTAGTAAAATATGATGGATTTACGGATGGTTTACGGACTAAGATTTCCGTCTGGAATTACAGATGGATTACAGACGGATCATGTTTACATACGCTTGTATAACCGTGTTTCTGAGCGGATTTAGCCATTCGAAAACTGTATTTTCTAGTAGTGTCTGTATTAACTGTTTATCTTTTGCGTTATTATGTTGTATGTTGCATCATAATTCATTTCACGTGGCCTCCAATTCACATCGAATGGTCTTCATTTCACCTCGAGTGGCATCCAACTTACTTTGAATGGCTTTTAATGCTTGTTGATACTACATCAATTGGTTGCACAAATTTGCATTTGTTGTTGTACGTTTACCTTTTAAAGAAGTTGTGCATTGTGACACCATTCCTCCAAACCAAAAATTCTGCATTTGTACGACATAACATGTTACAAAATATGATACAATTTCTATTAAAAATATATGTTTACAAACTATTTTAAAAAGGTAATTGATTTATTTTGAGATAGATTTAGTGTTCAAGTTCTTATGTGTTCACTCGAGTAATTCGAGTTACAAGTTCCGTCTAGAAAGTTACGAACGGAAGATCATGCCCATCTGTAAATCTTAGAAGGAATGAACTATGTCCATAATTACCGGACGACCATATTCTCATCCAAAATTCCGGACACCCATGTTTCCCTTTTAAAAATTCTAGACGAACGTGTATGTAGTTCGAAATCGTTTGTATTTAATACGATTTTTGAATGGTCTTTCTATCTATAATTTTGCAGGCAAATTAGGTACAAATGGTGTTTTCGTCTATAATCTGTCTGTAAAACTTTTTACATCATTTTCGTTTTCGTCTATAATCTATCTGTAAATTTTTTACGTAATTTTCGTTCAGAAAATCCATTCGAAAATTATGATTTTGAATAGTAGATTGACAAATTTTTTGTGAATATAAGTTATTGTGCAACGATATAATTATATACAAATTTTCATTTAAAAATACATTTTAATATCAAACTTATTTTATTAAAACAAACAACAAAAATATATGAATATTTTAGTATAAATTTAGAATTCAATCTACGTGGTATGAAAAATTTGACTTGTGGATGAATTGATGTAAAGATGAAATTGAAATGGACATCGTTTAGTGATTTTTTTTTTCTTTTTGAAACTGCATGGTGTGGGTTTTAAACTTTTATATTTTAATTTTGCATCTTTTTTCTTGATGAATGATTGACGATGGATAACTTATAAGTTATAGTAGATAATTTATACATGTTATACAAAATACAAATCTATATGTACATGTATTGAAAATATGTATGATTATGTATATTAACATGTAAAGTACATATATAGATATATCTGTTTATTTTTTTATAATTTGTAAACAATATCTTATTTATTTTATGTCTAAATTTCAAATACCATCTCCTCAACATTGATATAAAACAAAAAAAGACGAAATTAGTCGCATTTTCAATCTATTTGCGTTTGGATAATTCAATGAAAATTGATTGAAATGATTTGGGTTTTTTAATCAATAAAACCGAATGGTATAAAATGTAGAGAACCAATTATAAAAATTTTGTTTTAGTTCGGGTTGGAAAGTTTTCAAAATACGATATATTAATTTTAAAAATTTTAAAAGCCCATGAAAAAATAAATAATTTTCTATCAATTTTTTTATATCCTCATATTCTTTAAAAACCAATAAACTGCAAGATTTATTAGTTTTTTATACAAGAAAATTTAGCTAGTATCGAAAAAATGTTTTAGTTATAAATATTTTTTTGTTTTCTACAACTAATCTAAAATTCTGTTAAAAATTTGAGTATGACATAAATTGTTCTATATCTATTTTATTTTATCATATATGAAATATGTTATATATTGATTATCAATGCCAAATTTTGTAGTTTTAGGTGCATGTATACAAAATCTTTCTGATTGATCGAATTCCTAATGCACTTCATAAATAATAGACATGAAATATATCGGGCTTAAGGTATGTATGGACATGGTTAGGGTTTCCAATGAAGTTTATTCTTGGTAAATTCTGTCGATTTTTATTGTTAACTAAAAATCTAGGACATTATCTATTTTTCTACCCATGGTACCACCACTGTAATAAACGCTATTTTTTTTAATCAATATGAACGATGAAAGATGAAATAAAAGTTTAGCTTATATTTCAACATCCGATAATTTTTTTTTATAAAATATAAAATTATTTTTAACCTTCAGTTACTTATATATATAAATGGAATCCATAAGACTAAATTCGAACCGAAATCTCATATAATCCGAAATAATGTATTTTTATAAAAAAAATGGGTACAACATATTTAAGTTTTTTTTTAATCTTTAGTCCAAATACATTTAGGTCCTCCGATATTTCCTCTATTGTTCTTAATACTATAATTTAAATTCAATCACAATTCTAAAAAAAATCAAAAGATTCAACCGACTCAATGTATAATTATAATATTTGCTACATTTTACTATTTAAGTTATATTGAAGAAGAAAAAAAAACCCGAGTTCCTGAAATTTGTTAGAAAAATGAAAAATTACATTTGATTCATATAACGGCAGTTGTAAATATAACCTAAGATCCCAAAACACAAACACATATTCATTTGTTTATTGTAATTTGAATACATCAAGAAACAGAGACTCTCCTTGTCAAGTTTCTTGAAGGCGTTGACTTTGGTTCTTCAGGGTTGACAGAGCCAAGGCTCTCAGAAGAATCCGATCCACCACCACCACTGTTACTCTGTGAAGATTTCTTCCCGAAGATCTTCTTCGACTTCATCAAGCTCTTCACTTTGCTTATGGCGTGTGAGGCCGCTCTGTCAAGGCTTCTTCTGCCTTCTATGGCATTGTTCTGAAGCCTCAACGTGGCTATTTCGCTCTTCAGCATCCGTAGCTCTTCTGCTGTGGCAACAGCGTCCCATTCGTCTTCCATTATTGTTGGTACTGATCTTGAACTTCCATAGGTTGAGCAATTGCGTAATTCGCGTATGCCCTTTGGAAGATCCGGCGTGCTACTTCCTGATGAGGCCGCGACTCTTACTTGCTCGAAGAACAGAACTTGTACGACCACTCGCAAGGGAAGCCGCTCGTTTTGCACTGCGTGCATACATGCTTCCACTGATAGCTTGCGGCAATCCATCAGTTTGCATATCCTTTTCTTATCACTCTTTGTGATTCCTGGATGCTCCTGTGTTCGAAAGCAATGTCATATATGATCTTTAGTATAGAATATAAGAGGAGGATGGATCTATCATTCGTTCTTAGTACCTTTAGATATGTGTCAATGGCACGGTAGAGGCCGTCATGAGCAGGCCTTGAAACACTTGAAACCATCTCAGCAAGATGAATGAATTTAGAAGGTGGAAGATTTGAATCCTTTGCAATCTCAGCGAGGTACCCATCTACGAGTTTCGCAACCATTAGCTTCGAAGCTTCTGACAAAATCCCGGGTTTTGTCATCTCCTCAACTTCAAAGCCGTCTTCTTGCAGCTCGATTCCGCTGTATATAAATTCTCCAACGATCTTCTGCACGATGTCTACGTCGTACAGTGTTTCTTCACCATCATGTGATGTTATAAGAAGATCCGTCACAGAAGCCTCCTCCAGTTGCTGTCCTATTCTTTTCACAAGCTGTTCTTTCACCGTTTCTCCCAAGTTCAGGGTGATGACTGATTGTAATAACTTAAGCATGAAATCGCAGGAGACACTACCTTTTTCAGAAGGCAACAACCAAACTAGTGTTTCGACTATCGGTTTATATATCACCATATCTCCATGTTCCATGATACCTCTGTTAAAACCCGACAACTTTCTGTAAGCATAAGCTTTCAAAGCTTCTCCAATCACTTCATCCGGAACTATCCCTTTGGTCTTGATGTTCATTACAATGCGTTTGTAAAAATCAATCTCCAGTTCACACAAATCCTCGACCCACCAGTCTCGTGGAACTTCTCGAGCTCTGACACCGTTGTAATTCAGGCTTTCTTCAGGGAGCTTCTTTCGGTTATAGGAATATGACCACTCAACTCGAGAAACTTCAACGCAAGCCTTAGTGGCTATGGCATCAATGCAGAGGCTTACCAGTTTCAGATCCTCAGAGAGTGGCAAGAATGGCTTTGTTGTCTGAAGAACAATGATGGAGTCTTTCCAGCTTCGAAAAATGCTCGAATTTAGGAATACGTCGATTTTGTATATCAGATTTCCTTTCTCAACTGTCTCGTGCATTCCTAGATACTCAGCTGCACATCTGGTGGCCACAACGTTGTAAGCGCTAAGGGTTACTGTCACGCCATAACAAAATTTTGCACATGTTTCGAATGCAGTGGCACCACCCGGAATATCAGACAAATCAACCTCATCGCCATTGTTCTTCTCCGTGCTCGAAACTAGCTTTTGCAGCCATGAACTCTTGGATATCAGAGGAAACTGTTGAGGAATAATAACAACGCGAGGATAATAAACACAAGCATTTCCAAGAATTGGGATCGAGCATCTCGTAGTTTTCATTTGAAGACATGTCAGTAGTACGGATTGATCAGTTATTTGAACAAAATAGATTATGATACATACCTTGTGCAGACAAAATTTTGTCCCTTCAACATTGACAATGATGTCAGTAGCCAGTTCACTTTCGACATACCTGCATGAGATACATTGACCACTTGAGGCTAGAGATTGTTCATAGGATAATCTTTTCACATATGAAACTGAGTCTAAGATTCGGCCGACGAAACTACAATAACTCTGAATCCCTCTAACTTGGTATTTGATGGAACGGCTAGATTATATTGTAGTATGGCTTAGAGATCCAGATCAAAACGAGAAGAACCATTATTTTGTTAATAACCAATGAAGAATGAGACATTAAATAAATAGATGCAACAAAATTATGAAGATTGTAACAGCAGATGCAAGAGCTGAGTTAAGAACGAAACGAGATGTACATATATATATATATATTACCTGATATTGTTGTGGTCGGTTTTAAACGAATCTGTTTTGGACCCAATTTTCATAAACTTCATCTTCACCAAGAAATCTCAAAGAAGCTAAAAGATCACCGGAAAGGAAATCAAGAATCACAATCTCCACATCTCTTAAACGAGTATGATCATAAGCGAAACCTTCAAGGGTCTTGGAAAATTTCCCTTAATTGGAAAAGGGATGTTCCAAGACGATGTGGGGACCCAAGTTTTCCTCAAAGCAACTAACTTAACGTCCGTGGGGGATCTCAAAATGAAGCAAAAAAACAAAAAGAAGACACAGGAAAAACGGAACAAGCCTCAAATGAAGAGAAGTGACTCCGCGACCCGAATAGATAATTATCAACAAGATGCCAATTTTGCCTTTTTCTCTTCTAATATAATCAAAACAAAAGGTTCTCTCTTCAATAGAAAGCCAACCAAAGAAGCAGAATGCTTCCTTGGAAACCAGCAAAACGCCGCAGAGCGCGGTAAGAGGCAGCCATTACAGGGGACAATACCATAGCCATGTCAAGACCTTAAATTAAATTATTCCACAAGCATATTCAATGGAAAAAGAAATAAAAAAATCCAAATCAAGATCTCTCCTCTGATTACCTCTTCAATTTCTTATTATATTTTCTTCTGAAGACTCTGTTCCTTTCCTTTGTTTTCAGCACAAGATCAGTTTACACAAAAAAGAAATTGCTCAAACCAAATAAAAAACACATATGTGGTTCTTCAAGGCTTCAAGTTCCAAATTCTAACCACATGTTTCTGGTATTAGTTTATTCAAACATGGAAAAAAGGAAAAAAAAAACAGCATCTTGATATCAGAAGAAAAAACCACCAAAACGGTAGACAAGAAGCATCTTTCTACCTCTTTGTTTTCTTTTATTTTAGTGACAATGAACATTAGTGAGAATAAAGAGGAAGATCTCATGATGCAAACTGCAGGTGACATTAGCACATTCAACATACCAAACCACTATATCTGAGGAATCTACAAGAAAAAATTATCACAAACACCAAAGTTGGGATTTTTTTAGAACCTAAAAACCCTAATTAACAGAGAAATGCTCAAATGTGTTTGGGGCATAGTGAAGACAATGCCCAAAAGCTACTCTCCACGTAAAACCCACCTAAAACCCAGTCTACCCATTTGTCAAATACTCAAAATCCATCAATTTTCAGGCGAAAATTATTACCATTTAGTTATTTTGAAGAAACCCATGAAGAAGATAATTTTACCCGGAACAATCATTTCTTTATAACGGTGGGTGAGAGTAAGAGTATAATAAATAATCGAACTATAATTGGAAACAAATATACAAATATATAATTGCAAGCAGTGTACTGAGACAAGACAGATAATAGAAATTGTTTTGTACCAAATTTATTTTGAATGTTTTATAGGACAAATCATTTGAGATTTTTGGAGAATGAATTGAATGTTTTTCTTTCACGATAGAGATTTTAAAATCTTTTGGAACTAAATACGATTTGAATCAAACAGTCGCGAGTGTTCACAAAATCATAACCGTTAGTAAATTCATGTTTGTTCATAAAATCATGTTTGTTCATAAATCATAAGAGATTTTTGGAGAATGAATTGAATGTTTTTCTTTCACGATAGATACTTTAGAACCTTTTTGGAACCAAATTCGATTTGAATCAAGCAGTCGTGACTGTTCACAAAATCATGGCAGTTAGTAAAGTTATGTTTGTTCATAAATCCGAAAATTTTTAAAAAGAATAATTCAAAATTAAATATTAAATTCAGATTAGTCAAAGAGTCCACGGTCCAAGATGTACAAACTCAATTTCAAAATTCATCTCCAAATTCATATCAATGTATTATTATAAATTATTAATATATCATATTGAGTTTCTTTTTTTATCAATAGCAAATTTTTTAATCAAATCATAATAAAATCAAATATCCATTTGAAGTTTGTTCTTTGTTTGGGAAAAATGCTTTACATTCTATTTTATAATTGTACTTTATTCTGATTTTTTTTGGATTGATTGCTCTAGTTTGGCCTTATATTTATTAATTCGCGAAATTTTGAATTTCAATTTCCATTGAACCTCATATATCTTAAAGAAGATTATACCCGTTTTGAAGAAATCAATTGGATGATGATCAAATTTAAAGAAAAAAAAAAATGAAGAAAGCAATTGGATCATGTTTTTCGATATTCGTTTAATAAATACATAGGATCTCATCTAAATTCGTCTAATATATACATTGACATGAATTGATCTAATTCACATGTTGTGTGTATATATATATATATATATATAATTCTATTAAAAATGATGGTGAATATAGGATTTTATTAAAAACAAGATTAAACATAAACAATTTAATATAATAATATCATAAAATATTTGGATAAATAGATTGGAACCTAAATATGGATCATATTTGATTTTAGATAAAAAGAATACTGTATCAAGAATCCAATACGGAGATATAATATCTACGATTCAAATGTCGAACCATTGAATATATTCTTATAAAATCATAATATTTAGAATGAATACTGTAAGATTATTTATAAATTGAATGAAATTATTATTTCATATAAATTGAACGAAATTACATCATATCGCCTATTTTATCAATTTTCTTTTGCTAAATAGGTGAATCGAGTTTTTTTTAATTATTATTGCTGAAAACTTGTAGAGAGACAACTAAATCAATTGTTATTTTGAAGAGACCAAAATTCACAAAACAATACTAGTTTTATTTACCGATCAATTTTTTAAGTACATTTGCTCGCTTTGACAAAGGATTAAAGATTTTCGTAGATAACTCCTCCTGAGTTAGATGTAAATAAACGCTAAATTGTCTCACACTCTTTATATGCGACAAAGAGACCCATGCGACTCTCAATTGGCATTAATTAGTTTGACTTTGTCAATGGTATTATTTTCACCAAACTTCCCACCAAACGTTTTACCAAAATCTTCTTCGATATTCGCCCAGATACGTTAACTTTTTTCTTTCTCGAGTTAACTTATCTATCTTCACATGTGTTCAGCTAACCCACCGGTTTTCCAGCCGCACATCCTTGCTATTTTTTCTTCAAACTTGACTTCTCTTGATCCTTTTTTGACTTCGTCTTCTTCTCATCATTCTTCTCTTTGACTCCTTGAAGGTCTCCTCATTCCTCTCACGAACCTTTCTACTCCTTGTATATCTCAACGACCTGATTTTACAGAATTACATTCTACGACCCTACTTTATTGCATTTACAATCTCCCCCTTTGAATTCTTATCACATAAACACCCATCAGACAATGTATAGAATTCAAATACAATGCAATAAACACTCAAGCATAGTGCAATACCAATAATCAAACATAATGCAGTACCAATCAACACAAAGAAACTCAAACAGAAATGTAATTAAGTACAATTAAAATATAGCTGGTGCATAAGTGAACTTAAAAATATATGTCAGCATTAAGGAACACATTAGTTCCTTGGTCTCTTGCCCTTTGCTCTGCTTGTTGTTGGTTCCATCTGTTCCGCATCTTTCTGTGGTTCTCCCCCTGTTTCTGTGATAAGAGATTCAAACAATGCACGTCAAAAATAGAAACAGAACAACACAATGGAAAAAAAAATTCAATAGTTTACTCTTATGGCGCTTCCTAAGACAAGTCAGTGCCTTCTAAACATTTTCTAAGGTGGACATAATCGTTGTAACCTTCTGTTTCAACTGGATTATTTCTTGAAGCACATCATCTCCAGCAGTGTCATTTGCGTTTGAAGATGGCATCTTCGCCATTTACCGCTTTTCCAAAATAATCCACGGAGGGATATTTTCTCGTACTTCTTCAGTCCCCACAATATCTTGGACTTGTTGACTCAGAATATTCTGAATCAAGCATGGAAATGACAGAATGAACTTCGTCGAATTCGACAAGCCAAGTCCCACGATAGATTCCAAAAACACCTTTCCAAAGTTGATTTTAACATTGTTCTTCTAACAGTAGAGGAAGGTGTCTGTGTCCTGTCTGATCCCATATGTTTTCTTATTTGGGACCCAATTTGTGGGCACATTTTGTTCAGCAAAGCATACTCCCAATACAACTTTGAATTGGGGATCTGTCCCGACCACCTGGACTCCAACTGAGCTCCTGGGTGACCACATCCATATCCAGATCAATCTGGAGTTCCTTAGCCCATGTAATCTCCACGTTCGATGTGTCAAAAAAATTGTTGATGAACTCTGCATCAAAGTGGACTAGCTTACCCCTGATATACGTCTTCCCAAACAGCGGAGAACTAGAATCCTCAATTTCAGGATTGAAATTGACGTAAAACTCATAAATCAATTCTTTGCATACAGAAACAACAGATGTAACTGTGTGTGTTAGTTTCCCGTTAACTAATAATTTCCAAATCGATAAATACATAAACTGAATTACGCTTAAACCTCTCTCTGAGAAGATCTCTCGTTCCTTGAGAGTCTTAAATTTTGTTGCATTAGTTTCCTTGTAAACTTTTTGTGAAAAAACTTTAGAAGGAGAGACATGTGTATCTCTTCTAGGGGAAGAAACTCATTGTGTTGGTGATCGAGCCGGAGGTTGAATATCGGCTCCGATATTGTCGTGTGTCGATGAGCTTGACGAACTGTTCTGAGACTCAGATTTGGATTGAGTTTCTACCTGAGCCACAGGAGGTGTGACTGCACGTTTAGTCTGTTTTTGCTTTGGTCTCATCGTTGCCAAAACCTTATATCTCTTTCCATTGATCCTCGGAGGATCATCTGTAAATGTTAGGTCTTCGTTGAACAAAATTGTTGCATCAGTAGGAAGGTCTCTAATGTTGGTTCTTCTGAGATTCATTTTCTCTATTTTGTGTGGAATATCTGTAGACAAATTGCACTTCTTCATCTCGAGAGGTTTGGTTAGGGTTTCGAAATTTCAAATACAAAATAAAAAGTAGCAGTTTAGAGAGAAAATGTACAAACGGTTTTAAAAGCAAATAGAAGTTCAAAAATAAGAATAACTGCACCAGTCACACCAGCCACCAAAACATCAAATCACAAAAACCATTTTTCAGAAAAACCGCCTTGTTTAAGAGAATCACCCGAGTATGTAGATTTTGTTTCTTTATTTTTTTTTAAAAAACAAACTGATAACAATGATGAATATTTAAAAATAATCAGACCGTTAAGAATTAGTCAAATAATGCACAAGACTGATCATTTAAGTACACTTACGCAAGACTGTTTTTCACTTAAGATAAGCTTCAACCAAAATTAACTCCCTTCTTTTTTTTTTTTAGATCATCATCTCCTTGATTACCTTTTTAGGTATACTCTTATGTAAATGAATTTAACATAGAGGAGTATGTAAGCTCAACTTAGCTTTGTATCATAGGACGTTATAACTGAAACTGAATACCTCTCAACTTAGACCCGAGCATATAATCATAACACGCTTTTCTTAAATCTGCATCGAAATAAGTGTAAAAGTTGTTAGAAGAGTAAGTGAGACAATTAAGTGCACTTAAGTTACCGCAAAGAAAACTTATGACGACAAGAGCATTTGACTATTCAATAGACTGAGCATAGGTCATCTAAGTGTACTTAAATCATACAAACTTATAACTTATTTTCCTTTTTCTTCGTAAGATCATCAAAAAATCTGAAAATTCATCAAATTATCACTTATATCAACAAAATCATTTTTCTCTAAAAAAATGATGTCTGATTTCGATATGCTTTATCCTAGAATGCTGAACTGGATTTTTCGAGATATCTATGGAACTTGTGTTATTACACCTTGCAACAAAAGTTTTAGAACTCATACCGTAGTCCATTAACATCTGATTCATCCATATGAGTTGAGTGCAACAATTTCCTAGAGCAATGTATTCAGCTTCTACTGTAGATAGTGACGTTGAATTCCGCTTTTTACTGTGCCAAGATACTAAGTTGTTTCCAAGAAAGAAACAACCACCAGAAGTGTTTTTTCTGTCATCCGTATTGCCTCCCCAATCAGCATCACTGAAAACCAGTAAGTTCACAGATAGTATCTCTAGAATACAAAATTCCATATTTTGTTGTACCTTTGACATATTTAATTATTCGTTTCACAACCAACAAATGAGATTTTTTCGGTTTAGTTGATATCTGGCGCAGATCCCTACACTCAAACACAAATCAGGTCTACTTGCGGTAAGATAGAGTAAACTTCCAATCATACTCCTGTAAAGTTTCACTTCGACATCTTCTCCATCTAAATCCTTTGTCAGCTTAGTTGTCGTCGACATGGGAGTACTTGCTGACTTGCTCTGGTCTAATTCAAATCTTTTTACCAAATTTTTAGCGTATTTGCTCTACGATATGAATAATCCGTCGTCAAATTGTTTCACCTGCAATCCAAGAAAATAACTTAGCTCACCAAACATATTCATCTTGAATTCTCGTTTTATGGTTTAAACAAACCAATTGACTTTATCCTGCGATTTTGGGCAAAAAACAATGTCATTTACATAGATCTGCACAACTAGAAGAATATCATCAGAATTATGGATAAACAGAGTTTTGTCAACTCCCTCTGTCTTGTAGTCGTTCTGGATCAGAAAACTTGTCAGTCGTTCATACAATGCACGTGGTGCTTGCTTCAATCCGTATAAAGCTTTCTTCAGCTTGTAAACACGTTCTGGATGATGCGGATCTTCGAAACCTTTTGGTTGTTTGACGTAAACCTCCTCTTGAAGTATACCATTTAGAAATGCACTTATAACATCCATCTGAAATAACTTAAAACCGAAGAAACATGCAACACCAAGTAAGAATCGAATTGATTCTAGTATGGCAACAAGAGCAAAGGTTTCATAAAAATCAACACCTTCAACTTGTGTATAGCCCTGTGCAACTAACCTTGCCTTGTTCCTGACAATTTCACCCTGTTCGTCAGTTTTATTTTTAAATATCCATTTTGTGCCTATAACATTTAAATCCACAGGACGAGGAACCAATATCCAGACATCATTCCTAACGGATTGTTCTAGTTCCTCATGCATGGCTTTTATCCAAGTTTCATCATCTAAGGCATCACGAACACATTCGGGTTCTATCTGAGACGTAAAACATGCAAATTTAATCATATCATGGTAATTCACCCTTGGTTTATTTCGTGTTTTTCTACCATCTTCAATGATACCTATGATATCATATATTGAATGATTTTTATGCACCGTCGTTTGTTCCAAGTTAGTTTTGTGATTGTCGCATTTTGAATAATCTTCGTCCGTTCCAGTTTGTTCAGCAACAGTTTGTTCTGCAGGTACACTTGAATGTTTAGTAACTGTTTCTGACTGTTCTTGTACTGTATCTGTAGAAAATGGAAATATAACACTATAAGTCATATGATCTTCATCAAACACCACATTCACAGATTCAACAACTTTTTTGGTACGCAAGTTAAATATTCTGTATGCAATTGTATTGGTACCATAACCAAGAAAGATTCTTCCATCGCTCTTAGCATCAAACTTACCCAAATATTCTCTGTCGTTTAACACATAGCAAGTGCACCCAAAGACATGAAAATAGCTTAGGTTCGGACTTTTAACTTTCAGCAGTTCGTAAGGAGTTTTCGACATACATGGTCGAATATACACACGATTAATGATGTAACATACAATATTTATAGCCTTAGCCAAAACCTGATAGAGATGGATTTTCCATGCAGCATTGCCCGAGCCATCTCTTGCAAAGTTCTGTTCTTTCTCTCAACAACACCGTTCTGTTGTGGTGTTTTGGGCGCAGAGAACTCATGAATGATGTCATGTTTTTAACAAAAATTCTGATACATCATTATCAAATTCTTTCCCGTGATCACTCCTGATTCTTTCAATACAACCTTTTGTGTTTTTTGTTGAAGAAACAATGGAATAGTTCAAATGTATCACATTTTTCTCTTAAAAATTTCACCCAAGTGTACCTAAAAAAATCATCAACAACCAAAAAATGTTTCTATTCCCACCAAAACTTTCCGTTCTCATTGGACCCATCAGATCCATATGCACCAGCTCCAAAATTTTATCAGCCTTCACGTCAGGCATTTTCTTGTGATGTACTTTTATCTGTTTTCCTAATTGACATAGTTTACACACTTCTGTTGTATCAAGATTTAATTTAGGAATACCTCTGACAGTAGTTGAGCTTGATAGTTTCACGAGAGATCAATAGTTCACATGTCTTAGTCTTTGATGCCACAAGGATAATACGCCATTTGTTGCCTTAAGAAAGAATTTCTCTTCACTCCATGCATAGCAGTTGTTTGAAGAGCGTGTACCAGTAAGTATACACTTGTTATCAGAATTCATCACTTGACATTCTTTATGATTGAATTGGATCCAATGGTTGCTGTCACAATGCTGATTAATGCTTATCAGATTGGCTGTTAACCCTGCTACATATTGCACATTTTTCAGAATAGGCTATCTTAGAGAATCTATATCGTCTCTTCCAAGAATTTTTCCTTTGTTTCCATCTCAAAAAATGATACTACCTACATTCTTGATTTTTGTGAAATTTAATAGAAGTTCTTTTGAACCTGTCATATGTCTGGAACATCCACTATCAAAATACCAGATATTAAAGTTATCTTTTTTAGTAGATATATATACAATATTGCAGTATAAATCACTTTTTTTATCCAAATTTGTTTCACTCTAGGAGACATATACTTCCCTGGGTTATACCTAAGTTTTCCATAGAATGTGATTTGTTTATGTCATTTCATTCCACAAAAATAGCATGTCACTGTATTCCTCCTTCCAGTATTATATCTATGAAATGGTACCTGATATTTCCTTCTAGTGTTGTACCCGTAATGTGAAGTTTGATACTGTCTTCTTGAATTGTATCCATAAGAAGGATAACTTCCATTTCTGTTTTTATTATAGACTTTGAAATCTTGTTCCTTTTTAGTGTATTGCACGATTCTTTTCTTTTCTGCCTCATATCCTCTTGCGAATCTCCTCCTGAAACAAAATTATTCTCCATGTCACTTGGATTTCCCGTATAACCAATTCCGTGGTTATCTTCTTTTTGTTTGCCTATCGAAAGCAGGTGATCAATTTTATTAATGCCATTTGAGAGCATTTTCAGTTGTTTGTTCGTTTCTTCAAGTTTACTCTTGATATAGCACACTTCTTCTTCTTTCAGTTTAATCTCCAATTTCATTTCTGCAATTTGAGCTTCCAACTTTTCATTTGTTTTGACTAGTTGAACGTTAAGCGTGCTCATTTTTAACCACTCATTATACATGGTTTCCACATCTACTTCATCCTCCTCTTCTTCAATTTCAGCTTTATTTTTTTCTTTATCAGTCTCATCAATTATTCCAATGAACGCAACAAAACTCGACATTTCTTCTTCATTGTCATCTTCAGATTCCGAACTTGATTCACTAAACATGATCAGTGATTTTCCCTTGACCGAGTTTCCATCAGCACATTCATTCTTTGTATGTCCAAATCCTTTGCATTTGTAGCATTGCGTTTCTCGTAAACTTTTCAGAACACTCTCTCTTTTTGAGATACTGGGACAATCGGATTTAAAGTGTCCAAACCCTTTACACTCATGACATTGAACTCCGGATTTGTTATCCTTTTTATTTCCTGGTTCATTAGTAGATGATTTTCTAACTCTGAGTACTTTTTCATGAACTTTCCAAATCTTCGGGTCAGTAAAACAATATTTTCTTCAAGATTATCAAGTCTGGAATTTTCATTTGTAGCCTAAAAAACAACGCCTTTACTTCCTTCTTTTGCTGATTCTCCTTGTTTGAGTTGTAGTTCTAATTCATAAGCCGCTAAAATTCGAACAATTTCTTTAAAACTTGTAGTGTCTGTGTTCAATGACATATTCATCGCAACTTTTTGTGCATGAAATTTCTTTGGTAGACATTTGAGCAATTTTTTGGCAAGCTTCTTATCGTTAAGGTTTTGTCCAAGTACACTTACTTCATTGGCGATTGCATTCATCCGACCACTGAATTCCTTGATACTTTCGTATTCACCCATTTCCAGTTTCTCAACCTGATGTTCCAGAATATCTAGACGCGTTCTTTTGACACTTGTAGTTCCTTCATGAATGGTCTCTAGAGTGTCCCATGCATCTTTTGCAGATTCACATCCTTGAATTTGCTTGAACTCATTTATGTCTATAGAGGAAAAAATAGTTGTTAAAGCTTTAGCATTAACCGTTGAATTTCTTTTCTCACTCGGCGTCCATTGATCTGAAGGTTTTTTCTTTGACATTTCCATTTTCATCAATCACTATTGGTGGATTCCATCCATTCTTGACCGCACTCCAAGCATCTTCATCGATTCCTCTTATGCTTACTCTCGTTTTGACTTTCCAATAACCATAATTTGATGCATCAAGTATGACTGGTTTTCCGAAGGCGTACAGATCTCTTGGTCCTTCCATATTGTTGTCTACTAGGATCTTGAACCTGATCTTAGAATTGATCTAAATTTAGGTTACCAGCTCTGATACCAATTGAAAACTTGTAGACATACAACTAAATCAATTGTTATTTTGAAGAGACCAAATTCACCAAACAATACTAGCTTTATTTACCAATTAATTTTTTAAGTACACTTGCTTGCTTTTACAAAGTACTAAAGATTTCCGCATATAACTTCTCCAGAGTTAGATGTAAATAAACACTAAACTGTTTCACTCGCTTCCATACAATATCTCACTAAGTACACTTAAAACTCTGAGAACTACTTTCACTCTGCACTCTGTTTTTGGTACTTCTTCGATATTCGTCCAGATATGTTAACCTCTTTTTTTTTCTCGAGTTAACTTATCTATCTTCACATGTGCTCAGCTAACCCACCGGTTTTCCAGCCGCACATCCTTACTATTTTTTCTTCAAACTTGACTTCTCTTGATCCTCTTTTGACTGAGTCTTCTTCTACTCATTCTTCTCTTTGACTCCTTGAAGTTCTCATCATTCCTCTCACGAACCTTTCTGCTCTTTGTATACTTTATTGCATTTACAATTGCATTCCCGTGTGCGGTCATTAGAAAGATTTAAAAATCATGTAAATGCATTTGCCTTATCACAATACCATTAACTATGTCAAACAATACAAATACTAATATAATTGTCAAATAAAATATTAACTTTCATTTTTTTAAAAAAACTCTTATACCATAAAAAGAAATATATGAATGTTGATTATTCTATTTTCCTATATGTGATATAGAAACATTAAGATATTATTTTAAAACTGATAGTTTTATTAGCTAATAAATTTTAATATTTAACAATTTTATAATAACAAAAAATTATTCAGAAATCTATAAAAAAGTGAAATCTAACAATTGAAACTATCTTAATTTAATCGTAATCTATTAAATTATTCTTGTTCAAAGTTAAATATACATTACGAATAATAAAATTTTATTGGTAGAATATTTTTTTTTTGATATTTTTATTTTTGTATTGATGTATCATTGAAACTAACAATCATTATGCTTTTTATTTGTATCTTATTTTTTTTAAATCAGTATCTTTCAATATTTTTTTCAACGCATAATAGGTTTCATATATAATATGTAGTATTCATTCAAATCAAACTTGGATTTGAATATCCTTTTGGATATGCTGATTGTAAATATACTGATAACATATTCCTTTTGTTACGTCAAGCCTAATATCATAATTGAGGTTATTCATGACACTATCCATGAATGTGGTATACAATACTCATAACTCGTGATGGTACCAATTCAATGAGTGAGTTTCAATCATGTTTGAGATCATTGCCCTTCGCCAAGAAAATTAAGGGAAAATAGGAAAAAAAATGAGAGATTTTAGCTAAAATAAATTAAAATATAAGAAAAATTTATAAAAATAAATAAATTTTTTAAAATAGTAAAAAGTATACATATTTTTTTTTTCAAATTTATGTATCATTTATTTTTCTAATTAAACATAAATTATGATAATTATTTTAAATTAATCTATAAATATATATAAGTTGATAGACGTGCATACCACTTTTATATATATAGCTATGGATTAATTTAAAACTAAATATTATAATTTTTGTATTATTTTAAAAATAATATGATAATTTATTCATAGGAAAATAATAGTTCATTTATAATTGTGATATTTTAAAATAAATTTATTATGTTTATGTGATTTTACTTCACCTAAACAGCAAAATAAACATTTAATATATATACCTTTACATTATTTACGAGAATGATTTCGTATATGCATTCTGTTGTAATATATTAAAATTAAAAAAAAGATAAAGAAGCATTTATGTAAGAAGTTTCTTGCGCATTAAGGTACTCCTGAAGATACCTCTCTTGTAGACAAAAAAAAAAAAAAAAATCAAGAAGATTCAAAGATATAGTCGTAAGATGGTTCTAATATAGCATTACATTATTATATCTTCTGTATATAAGTCTCGTTTAAGGAATTCCCTCGTTATCAAAGTCTCATAATCCAATAATTTTGGTAGAAAACAAACTAATGAAAAAAAAATCAAAATATTATAAGAAAAAATTTATACATTTACGACACTTCAACTCCCTGATATGAATATTCGAATGTGGAATGAGAAAAATATTTTATGTCATCCAGTTACCAGACTAAAGTGATTTATAACATTTTTCTATTTTTCTCTTTGTATTTTCAGTTATTTGTGTATTCGGTACATAAACGATAATAAAGGTAATAAAGACAAGATTACGTTGTATTGTAAATATATTTTTATCATAGCTATTTTATATAATAATGGTATAACAATAAAAATTTAAGATCATATGGACTTTTACAAAGCAAAATTCCGTGTATTTTGATGCATATGTCTACATTCACTATATCTTAAAAAAAAAGGTGACAGTCTCGTAAATATTCAAACCTAAATTGGTATTGGTATTTTACACTCTTTTATTCCGATAGAACTAAATTAAGAGCTAATTTAGACAAAACACAACGGTACATGCAATTATTTCACAATATAAAACAATTATGGCTTTGAATTAAAATAAATAAATAAATAAAATTAGGAAAAGTAAAACAAAAAGATCAGTTGATCGTCTAACACATAAATGCACATGGCCACGGGCAATTAAAGTATCAGTTAGATCTCTTCCAAGATTAAGAAACCGCAGCGCATCATTTGGTCAATTAATTAGTTTAGTTAATTAAACTTAATGTTTAATAATTATTATTTAAAATCAGAAATATTATATATTAATCCGTCTGAACTCCCCTTGGTCCACATCACCTCTCTAATAAATTTGTCTGATATTTGTAGGTGAAAAGATATTTGAAAATACCAAAGATAACACAAATGATGGAAATATAAAAATAAAAAATTATGTTTTATCAAAATATTATTTTTTTATTTATGTATCAATTTCTAATTATATTTGTTTCGTTTATAATGCATTTGAGAATATTGTAATTAATTCCCCTGAATTAGAATATGAATATGAAAATCTAAGTTAACAAACACACGTTCTATCAGCGCTAGCAATTTTCGCCACACACTCAAGTAACACTCTAAGAATCATTTTCTGTCCTAAGAGTATATCTCATAATTTACTCAATGTTTTCTGTCCTAAGATTATATCTTATAATTCACAAATTTTAAAGAGATTGTTGGGATTCTAGCTGCTTATGAATTAGAGCTTCAACTTGAACAAGACAACACTACAGAAGAAGGAAGTGAAGGAGTGATACTTCAAGTCACTGATGAAAATTCTAGATTGGATAATCTTGAAAAAAATATTGTTCTTCTGACCAGAAAGTTTGGAAAATTTATGAAAAAACATAGAGGAGTCAGACGATCAACAAATGATGAACAAGGAAACAAGAAAGATAGCAAGTCTGGAGTTCAGTGCCATGAATGCAAAGGATTCGGACATTTTAAATCTGACTGTCCAAGTATATCAAAGAGAGAAAGTGTTTTGAAGGGACTGCGAGGAACACAATGTTACAAATGCAAAGGTTTTGGGCATACAAAAATGAATGTGTAGACAACAGTGTGATCAAAGGAAAATCATTAATTACGTTTAGTGAATTAAGTTCAGATTCTGAAGACGGTAATGAAGAAGACTTGTCAAGTTTTGTTGCATTCATTGGAATAATAAAAGAAAATGAAAAGGGAGAAAGAGAAGGTAACAAAGTTGACGAGACAAAAATTGAAAAAGAAGAAGTAGATGTTGAAACTATCTACAATGAGTGGCTGAAAATGAGCAAGTTAAACATTCAACTGGTCAAGACTAATGAGAAACTAGAAGCTCAAATTCAAGACATGAATCAGGAAGTAGCACTAATGGAAGAAGAAGTGTATTTTGTCAAAAGCAAACTTGAAGAAACCAATAAGCAATTGAAAATGCTTTCAAATAGTACTTACAAACTTGATCATTTGCTCTCTTTAGGAAAACGAAAAGGTAATAATCATGGTATTAGTTATATGAGAAATAAAGGAACGATTAAAAGCAAATTTATTTCTGGAGGCAAAATGGAAGAGTCTTCTTCTACGACAAAAAAAAAAAAAAACAAAAATAGAGCTATTCATCCAAGAAGAATACAAATCACACAGTTTTTAACTCAAATATTAGACATCATGGATATAACTCCGGATATTATGGGCATCATAATCATCATGAATATAACTTTGGAGGACATTCTTGGTTTTTGTATCAAAAGAAAAATATAGTGAGGTGCTGTTTCTGCGGAATTAGAGGACACAAACAGATCACGTACAACAAAAAATTCAGGTTTAATTCAGGTAAGTATGTTTTTCCAAAAATAAAACAAATATGTATAAGAAAATGTGATTTGTATTGCACTGTTGTTTACATCTCTGCATAAAAAGAAAAATCAAACATCCGGTATTTTGATAGTGGTTGCTCTAGGTACATGACAGGTTCAAGAGAGCTTCTGTCAAACTTTGCTGAAATTAAGAACGCATGAAGTGTTATCTTTAGAGATGGAAAAATTCTTGGAAAAAGAGACATAAATTCACCCAGATAACCCATTCGGAAGAATGTGCAATATGTTGCTGAATTGACGGCCAATCTAATTAGTATCAGTCAATTGTGTGACAACAATCATCGGGTTCAATTCAATCAAAAGGAATGTCAAGTGATGAATTCTGATGATAAATGTGTCTTACAGGTATACGATCGTCAAACAATTCCTACGTTTGGAGTGAAGAGAAGATATGTCTCAAAGAAATACAGGACAATCTATCTTTGTGGCATCAAAGATTAGGACATATCAATTATCGATCTCTTGTGAAGCTATCAATTTCAAACATTGTCAGAGGTATACCTAAATTGAATCTTGATAGAACTGAAATTTGTAAACCATGTCAATTGGGAAAACATGTTAAGATTCATCATAAGAAAACGCCTGATGTCAAGACTGGTAAGATACTAGAACTTGTACATACGGATTTTATGGGACGAATGAGGACAGAAAGCTTTGGTGGAAAAAAGGTATATTGAACGAATTCGAAGTGATCACGGGAAAAAATTTCAAAATGATGTGTTTCATAAGTTCTGTTAAAAACACAGTATTGTTCATGAGTTTTTCTGCACAAAAAACACAACAACAAAATGGTGTAGTTGAAAAGAAGAATAGAACTCTTCAAGAGATGGCTCGTGCCATGCTTCATGCAAAATCTATCTCCATTCGATTCTAGGTAGAAGCTATAAACACAACTTGCTATATCATAAACCATGTATATGTTCGATCAGGTATGTCAAAAATTCCTTACAAACTATGGAAAGGTAAAAGTCCAAACTTAAATTATTTTCATGTTTTTGGATGCACTTGCTATGTACTGAATGACAAAGAATATCTTGGCAAGTTTGATGCAAAATTTGATGAGTGAATTTTTCTTGGTTATGAAACTAATACAAATGCATACAAAATTTTTAACTTAAGAACTAAAACAGTTGTTGAATCTATAAATGTTGTATTTGATGAAGATCATTTAACTCACATTGTTCTTTTTCCATTTTCTAAGATACAATGCAAGGACAGTCTGGGACAAACAATGAAAACGAAAATTTAAGTGTACCTGCTGAATAGGCTGAGACTGAAAACATGATGGAAGATGAACATACTGAATGCGAACATCACGAAAATGACATGGAGCTAACAACGGTACATCGAAATCACTCTATTGACGATATCATTAGTAAAATTGGAGATGCTAGAAAAACACGTGATAAACCTAGGGTAAATTAGCATGATATGGTTAAATTTGCTTGCGTTACGTTTCAAACAGATCCAAATGTGTTCGTGATGTATTAGATGATGAATCCTGGATCAAAGCAATGCATGAGGAATTAAAATTGTTTGTTAGAAATTATGTTTGGGTATTTGTTCCTCGTCTAGTTAAGGTCAATGTTATTGAAATAAAATGGATTTTCAAGAATAAAACCAATGAACTGGGTGAAATTGTAAAAAAATAAGGCAAGATTGGTTGCACAAGGATATACACAAGTTGAAGGTGTTGATTTTGATGAGTCTTTTGCATCCGTTGCTAGATTAGAATCCATTAGAATATTGCTTGGAGTTGCGTGCTCTTTTGGATTTAAATTGTTTCAGATGGACGTAAAAATGCTTTCTTAAATGGAAATCTGCAAGAAGAGATCTATATTGAACAACTTAAAGGCTTTGAAGATCCACACCATCCAGATCATATCTACAAGTTGAAGAAAGCCTTGTATCGACTTAATCAAGATCCACGTGCGTGGTATGAAAGGTTAACAAGCTTTCTAATACAGAACGACTTAAAAAGATGGGGAGTAGACAAAATTCTATTCATTCATAATTCTGATAATGTTCTTCTGGTTGTACAAATTTATGTTGATGATACTGTCTTTGGTTCAAAATCGCATGATAAAGTGAACTGGTTTGTACAAACCATGAAAGAAGAGTTTGAGATGAGTATGTTTGGTGAGTTGAGCTATTTTCTTGGTTTACTGGTAAAACAACTTGATGAAAGATTGTTCATATCTCAAAGTAAATATGTGAAGAATCTGGTGAAGAGGTTTGAATTGGATCAAAGTAAGTTAACAAGTATACATATGTCAACAACAACAAAACTGACTAATGATTCAGATGGAGAGGATGTGGAAGTAAAGCTCTACAGAAGCATGATTGGAAGTTTGCTTTATCTCCCTTCAAGCAGACCTGATCTATGTTTGAATGTAGGAATTTGTACCAGATATCAAGCTAAACCCAAGAAATTTCATTTGATGGTTGTGAAAAGAATAATTAAATATGTGAAAGATACAATAGATTATGAGATTTTGTAAACAAAATATACTAATTGTGAACTCGCTAGTTTCAGTGATGTAGATTGGGGAGGTAATGCAGATGATAGGAAAAACACATCTGGAGGTTGTTTCTTTCTTTGAAACAACTTAGTATCATGGCATGGCAAAAAGCAGAACTCTACATCTTTGTCTACTGTAGAAGCTGAATACATTGCTCTAGGAAGCTGTTGTACACAATTAATCTGGATGAATCAGATGCTGATGGATTACGGCATGAGTTCACAAACTTTTTTTTTGTGTGATAATACAAGCGCAGTAGATATTTCGAAAAATCCATTTCAACACTCTAGGACAAAACATATTGAGATTATACATAATTTGTTTTAGAGAAAAGGTTGAACAAAAGCAAATGAGAGTGGAATATGTACCAATTGAACGTCAGTTAGCAAATATCTTTACAAAACCATTGGATTTGAATCGATTTATTTCTTTAAAAAAATCATTAGGTGTTTGTGAACTCTTAAGGTTTTTTAACGTGTTCTGATTAAATAAAAATGATAAGTTTTAAAAAATTTGTTTATTGAACTAAAAATAAAGTATAAGTATTGATGTTTAAGTACACTCACTTTGTTGAAGTAACTGATGTTTAAGTACACTCAGTCTGTTGAAGTAACTCATGTTTTTGTTGGACACTCTGGACATTGAAATTTAAGTACATTTTAAGTCTATTTAAGTGCACTTATTAAAATCACTTATTCCTATAATAGTTTCTATGAAAATTTCTATGTCGATCAAGGATCTTGTTATTTTGAAACCATTTTGTCTCACATTTGAGTGTATTTTCAAAAACCCTAACTGTTTTTGCGAAAGAAGAGAGTGAAATTTCTGTGCAGTTTTTTTTATAAAAAAACAAGCTCAACAATGAACACTAGGGCGTCTGGAATTCATTCGCTGAGAGGAGATGCAACAATAATGTACAATAATGAACCAGTAAGGGTAGCAGATCTTGTTGTAATTGTATAGCAGTATCGGAAAACATATCTTGTGGACGCCCTAAAGCACTCATGGTATCATTATTCACAAATAATCCGCCAAGGATTAATGGGAAAAGATATAAAACCATGGAAAGAAAGAGAGTTGTTCTGGGCAAAACGGAAAATATAAGATCGGTCACACCTTCTACAATATCTGTAGAATCTTCTTCCATCCCAGAACCACAAAAGGAAAGTTCAAGTTCTTCATCGGTGAAAAATGTTTGGCAAAATGAGTAAAAAACTATGTCGATCATCAACATCCATCTATGCCCCGAGATTTCTCGCCACAGGAAGATACCTCTAAAATGTCTCCCTTGAAAGCCCTTTCTACGAAATTTTACTTAGAAATAGGTATGTCTAGGTATGAGATCTTGAAGAAACGAGAGATTTTGAGTGAAAGAGGGCTAAATGTCAACCTGTTTAAACACCTGCCCTTAGAGAATATATTGGTTGAACGGAATGTGACCAATACAGAGACAAATATTGTCCCTTTGTGTAAGGAATTAATTTACGAGTTCTATGCAAACTTGAACTCTGATATTGATAACTTAGGGTCAGAAATGTTTGGACGAATATATTTAAGGAGAAAGGTGGTGAGGTTCAATGTTGGGGTTATAAACAATTTCTTTGGTACACCAAACGTGAAAACCTCAGGAACCAAGGAATTAGAAATTGATCTAGATATGGACATGGTCACGAAAGAGCTAACGGATGAAGAAGTGACAACCTGGCCAAGACAAATCCCAAATTCGAAGTTGAATTGGGAATACACTTTGTTGAACAAAATTTGTTGAACAAATTGGATTCCTAACAAGAAGACTGATGGAATTCGACATGATACTGCCGTTCTCCTTTACTGTGTGAAAAAAACATCCATCTGAACCTCAGAAAAGTGATTCTGGATCAGATCATAGGGCTTGGATTGTTAAATTCAAGAAAGTTCATTCTGCCATTTCCATGTCTAATCCAGAACATCTTGATTCAACAATTTCTTGACATTGTTGGTAAAGAGGAAATGAGAGAGAAATTTCCTCCTTGGATTATCTTTGAAAAACAGTATGTTGCTAAGATGTTGATCTCAAAAGAGACAAAAAATATGGAGAATGATGTTTCGCAGAACATCATTAAATTGGAAACGAGGCTGGCTGTTGTGGCCACTGAAAATCAAAGTATCCAAAAGGAGTTGAAGTCCATGTCGAAGCTGAACAAAAGTAAATTAGTGCAGTTATAAAATTCATCATCATTTTTTTTTCTGTTTCTGAGTCTAATTTACATTTTTTAATCTCTTATTATCATAGAAACATGGGGAGAGAATGAAGAAAGGAGGGCTCAGGCACATTCGAGCAAAGCTATCGGGAAAAGACCAAGAGAAAATTGATTTGTGTCCCTATTTTGAACTGATTTTTTAAGTACTTGCTATGATTTGTTGATCTGAACTTGTGTACTTAAATGCTTGAACTTGTGTATATGATTTTTATTGTATTAATATGTTGTTTCAATTCTATGTGTTTTTCTAATGTATGTGTTTATGTGAATTCAAATGGGGAGATTGTTAATACAATATTTTAGGGATACGTGAAATCTTTTGAAAAATCAGACTGTTGAGCAATTAAAGGTGAAGAAAGATTCAAAGCGAAAAATGATGAGAAGAAAGGGGAGTCAAGCTGGAAACGCAAAAAGGGCGAGCATGTGAGGCTGGATAACCGGAGGGCGTACCTGGTCACACGAGAAGATTGGATGGTTAACATACTATAAAAAGTAGTTGACACATCTAAGTTCATGTATCTAGGAAGTACGAATAACAAGTGAAAGTAGACCAATAAATTGTGCAAGTGTACTTAGAACGATATGGAGAGAAGTTGAGAGAAACAATTAGTGTTTATTTACATCTAACTCAGAGAGAAATATCCGCGGAAGTCTTAAATGCACTGTAATGAAAGACAAGTGTATTTAAAAGATTGATTCGTAAATAAAGCTGGTATTGTTTCGTATATTTGGTTCTCTTGATTCTTGTTATTATTTAACGTTGTCGTTCTATTGTTTTCAAATATGACAATCAACGAATAATCTCACCTTTTATTCTCTGATGCATGGATGTTTAACGACGATGCTGATGACTTACAAGATTCTACAATTGTGACAATTAAGCTCTCACTCACGTTTTTGCTTCCTCTTCTCTCTCTTTTTTTTTCTTTTAATGTTTGGCCAAGAAACTTCTTTAACCCTGAACTCCTTTTATCGCATGGTAATCCCAATTCTCATTTACTTCGATTGGCGAATTCTCGTGCACCCTATTTTGACCATGCACATGTTTTTCGTTGTGTTTTTATTGTTTTATTATTATATTTTTCCTCTTTTCATTTAATCAATTTTAATAAGAACAATATATATATATACATATATATATGTTGTAAAATTTGGGTATTACATATTGAATATAGTAAAATCTGTTAGATTTAACACTATTACCTGAATAAATTTGTTTTTCACGTGATTTATAGTAAATAGTCCATTACTATTACTATTCTAATATTCTGGACACGGTAAATAAAAAATTTGTATTTCTAATTGTATTGGTATTTTTGTTGCAATTCGAATGAATCTTTCTGAGCTCAAATACAAGATTTACGAAACCTCTAAACTGAATTTGAGTAGTGTGTGAGAAAGAGAGTAGAGTGAGAGATTGAACACCGTTGTTTACGAGTTCGATTGAATCGTTGATTCAATCTACGTCTCGGGGAAAGAAAAGGGATTGATTCCTTTTAGAATGAGTGTTTTCCGATTACAAAAGAAAGAGATAATATGAGTGAACCAATAAGATTAATTTGAACTGTGCTCACTGTAACCTCTATTCAACCTTTGGACTTTGCCATATTTATAGGCTCGTCATCAACCTTTCACCTGTTCCGATATTAGCGCCTTAAGTCTGTAATTTGTAGAATAACCCCATTCTAGGTTAGTAAGTACACTTAAACACCAATGTATTCCCCTGCATCCTCTTTTTCCTTAATCCAGCCAAGAACTAGATTACATGACATCAAATCTTCACCTTAATCAAGTTCTATGCTGATGTTAACGACCAGAACTTCATCACTCTTTTCTTTCTCTATTGCTTAGACTATGATTTAGTCTTCTGCAATCTTCAGCAATTTTAATGTCGTGTTAAACTTGCTTACCGGAAGTGTTTTTGTGAAAGCATCTGCAGGATTGTCTTGAGTCTGGAAGTATCTTTGTGAAAGCATCTGCAGGATTATCTTGAGTTCCAATTTTCAGAATCTTTACATCCCCTTGAGATATAATATCTCTTATAAAATGAAGACGAACATCGATATGTTTCGTCTTTTCACGATGAACATGATTCTTCGAGAGAGATATTGCACTATGTGAGTCACAATACACTTCAACAACTTTCTGTTGTATACCGAGCTCATTTACAATCCCATTAAACCAAATAGCTTCCTTAACTGCCTCCGTCAAAGCCATGTATTCGGCCTCTATTGTTGAGAGTGCCATAACAAGCTGGAGATTTGATTTCCAGCTTATCACATTACCTCCAACCATAAACACAAAACCAGTGGTTGACCTGCGTTTGTCTAGATCTGCAGCATAATCTGCATCACAGTATCCTTTGACCATGAAGTTAGCACCCTTTCTAAACACTAGCTTCTTCCTCTGTGACCCCTTGATGTATCTTAACACCCATTTTACTGCTTCCCAATGACTCTCATGAGGGTTACTCATAAACCTGCAAATAACACCAACTGGATATGCAAGATCTAGTCTTGTACCGATCATTGCATACATGATTGATCCAACAACATTTGAGTATGGTACTGCCTCCATATGTGTACTGTCAGTTACTTCACCTTCAGCAACAACCCTGAGTTTGAAATGAGCTCCTAACTGTGTAGAAACTGGTTTTGATTGTTCCATGATGAATGTCACCAATACTTTCTGCAAGTAATCTTCCTGTGAAACTGTCAATTTTCCAGCAATCCTATCTATATCAATAACCATTCCTAGGATCCTTCTTGTAGCTCATAAATCTTTCATTTCAAACTCTTTGCCTAACATTTCTTTAAGACTTTGTAACTCAGTCACATTTCTTGCTGCTATTAAAATATCATCTACATAAATCAATAGATAGATATACGAATCATCTTCTAATTTCTCGAAGTAAACACATGCATCAAACTTAATCCTAGTGAAACATTGATCTAACATAAACATATCAAATCGTTGATTCCACTGCCTAGGTGACTGTCTAAGACCATACAGTGATTTCTTAAGTAAGCAAACCTTGTCACCTGAACCTTTTTTCCTCAAAACCCTCTGGTTGTTTCATCAGAATCTTTTCCTCGAAACTTCCATGAAGGAAAGCTGTCTTAACATCAAGCTGTTCAAGTTCTAAATCTAGGTAAGTTACCAAAGATAATAGAAGCCTGATTGAAACATGTTTAACTACGGGAGAAAAGATTTCATGATAATCAACTCCTTCAATCTGTGAATACCCTTTTGCCACTAACCTGGTATTCCTTGCTTGAGTTTGTATATCCACTTACTCCCTATGACCCTTTTTCCTTCTGTATTCTGTACCAAATCCCAGGTTTGATTCTTCCTTAAAGAATCCATCTCATCCTCCACGGATCTTTTCCATTGATGCCAATGTTTACTTCTTTTTGCTTCTTGATAACTCTTTGGCTCTTCTATTTCCAACACACTTGCAGAAATATATGCAAATTCCGCGATATCTGTTTCTTCATATCTTGAAGGAATTTTAATGTTTCTTCTAGGTCTATCTCTTGCAAGCTTGTAGTCCTTTAGCACTACCTGATCATCAGTTTCATCCTCTTGTTTTTCCTCATAAGCATCCTCTGAAATATCAGTTGTTGATTCCACATCTGTAAGATCCAACTTACTTCTAGTGCTTGCCTGACTTTTAAGTGTACTTGCCTAACCTCTCAGTGTTGTTGCTTCACCTTGGATCTCAGTTCTTTGAACTGAATCCTTTACAAAAAATGGCAATTTTACCATCTTTGTCTTCCTTGTATTTACCTCAGATTTCTCTTTCTCCATTTCTGAAACATCCTTGAATATTAGATCTTCATTGAAGATAACATTCCT
>CM071874.1:26221651-26243804 GCA_036759665.1 Gynandropsis gynandra
GATAGCCAATGAAGAAACCTTGCTTTGCTCTGGACTGAGTCTTTCCTTGATCACTGTAAACATAAGCTACACAACCAAATTTCTTTAAATGTTTGTAGCCTACTAACCTGCCAGTCCATTTTCTTTGCGGTATATCACATCCTATAGCCGTTGATGGTGATTTGTTGATGAGATACACCGACGTTGAAGCTGCTTCTGCCCAGAAACTCTGTGGTAAACCAGATTCATTAAGGAGACATCTTACCTTCTCCATAATCGTTCTATTCATTCGTTCAACCACTCAATTCTGTTGTGGAGTGTACACGTATGTTCTATGCCTTTGAATGCCTTTATCCTTACAGAATCTGTCAAATCTTTGATTGCAGAATTCCAATCCATTGTATGTTCTTAGAGTTTTGATCCTCTTACCTGTCTAATTTTCAATCAACGTTTTCCATTCCAAAAATTTATCAAACACCTCATCCTTTATTTTCAGAAAATATATCCATACTCTCCTAGTATAATCGTCTATAAAGGTCGTGAAATATTGATAACCAGACTGAGAAAATGGGATGTTAGGTGATCCCCATAAATCTGAATGAACATATTCTAAAGCATCCTTAGAATTGTGCTTTCGTACGCCAAAGGAAAACCTGTGTGCCTTTCCCATCACACATGCCTCACATAATGTCATAGTTGAGATGTTTTTACCTTTGTCATCCTCTCTTTTACAAGAGTATCCATCCCCTTCTGACTTATATGTCCAAGCCTACTGTGCCACCGTGTGGTTTGATCTTTCTCAACAGAGACTTGATTGCCTTCACCTTGAATGGTTTGGCCTTGCAGAACATAAAGTCCATCGTTGAGTTCTCCTCTTAATATTGTTCTGTATCCCCTGATAATCTTTAATGTCCCATGTTGGGACTTGTACCAGCACCCCTGTCCTTCCAAAACACCAAGAGATATTCAATTTCTCTTTAGTTCTGGGATGTACCTGACATGGGTTAGGGTGATAGTAGATCCATCATGTGATGTTAAATGGATCTTCCCTATTCCTTTTATCTCGCATACTGAGTTGTTTCCCATCTTCACTTTGCCACAATTCTGTTCTTGAAGTTCTGTGAACCATTCTTTGCGAAGTGACATGTGATATGTACAACCAGAACCGAGTATCCACTGATCAACACTATCTTGCTCCACTGCTGACAATGAATCAAGTTCTATCGCTGAAAGAACCTCCATGTCTGTCACATTTCCTTTCACTACAACAGCTTCTCCTCTTTCTTCTGAAACTTCTTTATGATATTTCTTCCTAGCGTTACATTCTTTCTTGAAATGTCCATGCTTCCCACAAAACCAGCGATCTGCCTTCTACGTGGATTTAGAACGAGGCCTGCCTTTCTTACTACCATGTTGATGATTATCTCATTTCTCTGATCTGCCCCTGACTATCAAACCTTCTGCATTGGATTTGTAATTCTTACCTTTTGAAATCAGCTCCAGTTCTTTAGAACGAGCTGCTGCCTTCACCTCTTCAGGTGTAATGGTTGTTCTGGAGTATTTTAGAACTTCCCTAAGCTGTTCATATGGCGCCGATAATGAATTCAGAAGGTACACTGCTTGGTACTCTTCTTCAACCTTAACTTGAAGGTTTTGCAAATCTGACAACATTTTCTGGAATTCATCAAGATTTTCCTCCATTGTCTTGCTTTCATCCATCTTGAATCCTGATAGTCGTTGCATTAGATACATCCTGTTTGGAAGTGATTGCTCAAGAAATTGTTTCTCCAACAGATTCCACAATCCATAAGCTGTCTTTTCTTGAATCACCTTTCTCAAAATCTGATCAGATAGGCAGAGAACTATCAAATTTCGAACTCTTCTACTTCTTTCAGCTCTGGATGTTTGAGCTTGTTCCCTGTTATCCTTTTCTTGGATTTTTGATCCTTGTTCGGTTAATATTGAAGCTATACTTGTAGACTCCATCATTGATCCTGATTCTACTCCTGAAATCGAGGATCTCTTTGGTGTCTTGAGCTTATCTTTGAGTTCTTCTTCTGCATCCATGTCCCATGTTGCTGGGTCATCCGTTAGAGCTTCATGTAAACCCATGATTTCAAGGCTGATTAGAATCTTTTCTTTCCACAACACAAAATCTCCTTTACTGTCAAACTTCTCTACATCCAATTTCTGCATTGTTGCCATTGATTCTTGAATCTTTAAACTTCTTGAATTTCTACTTGCCTTCTTTCAAACCTTGAGCTCTACTGTGTTCTCCCTGGTTTAGAACCAAGGGTTCTGATACCAACTGTTGCAATTCGAATGAATCTTTCTAAGCTCAAATACAAGATTTACGAAATCTCTAAACTGAATTTGAGTACTGTGTGAGAAAGAGAGTAGAGTGAGAGATTGAACACCGTTGTTTACGAGTTCGATTGAATCGTTGATTCAATCTACGTCTCGGGGAAAGAAAATGGATTGATTCCTTTTAAAATGAGTGTTTTCCGATTACAAAAGAAAGAGAGAAAATGAGTGAACCAAGAAGATTAATTTGAGCTGTGCTCATTGTAACCTCTATCCAACCTTTGGACTTTGCCATATTTATAGGCTTGTCCTCAACCTTTCACCTGTTCCGATATTAGTCCCTTAAATCTGTAATTTGTAGAATAACCTCATTTTAGGTCAGCAAATACACTTAAACACATGTGTATTCCTCTATATCCTCTTTTTCTTTAATCCAGCCAAGAACTAGATTACATGACATCAATTTTGTTACGCGGATTTTTTGTTCCGTAATTATGATCAAATCATTCGAACATATACATTCATTTTTTAATTAGAAAATTTTGCGAATGGACCAAATTCCTATAAAAATATTGTCATTAATTTTTTAATTATTTTATTACCGAAATGGATCACTCAAAAAACTTTAATAAAGGTCACAACCTACGGAATATCGTACTTATGTTATATATATATATATATTTGATATATTAGTACTCGGTTAATAAATAAAACAAAAATTTGGAGTACTCTTCATGACAACCATTCACAATCAAATACGGTCCAAAGTATATCACGTGAAGCCATGAACTGCTATCAATTTGCATGTGACTTTATTTCTTTTTATATATATATACATATATATATAGAAAGTTTATATAATTATATATCATCGGAAGGGATACCTAATTTTCAAATAGTTTTAGTATACTAATATTTAATAATTTTAATAATTGGTATATTTTTTCTAAAGTAAAATATTCTTTAGATTTTTTAGTATATAATAAATAACAGAACAAAATAAATAACAAATTACCTTTCGATAATATAACTCAATACAGATATGTGATCTCTATCTTGATAGTTATATATTTAAATATTTTGTTTTACATTTTTTATGTTATATATATTATAAATTTATCCAATTAATTATCTATGGATTATTATATAATCCATAGATAATTATATATTATAAATTTATTCAATTAATTTTACGGTCAGTTCTTCCTTATGTTGCAGCAGCCACCGATTCTTGTCTTTTTTATGAGTTTTCATTCTTGAATAAGTTGGGTGACGTTTCCATTAGTTTTTCCAGCGAAATATCACTTATTCCTCTTCTCTAAAGTCGTTTTCCTTATTGTATAAGTTCCCAACAAACTCCCATTTGTTTTAAGTCAAATTAACTTATTTGGAGTTGCAGGTGACGGACGCGACCCACACGGGCAGGGTAAGTGACCCGCTCGGGTACGGCGCGTAAGGTCGTGCGGGATCGCGATGAGAAAAGAGGCTGTCCGCTCGGGCTCAAGGTCTGCCCGCTCGGGCTCAAGTGCTGCCCGCTTGGGCTCAAGCCCCGGGCGTGGTATTTCTCGTCCGACTTGTGCTCAATTTGCTGGAAAAAATCTCCGTAACAAATGCCCGCTCGTGCTAGGGAGTTACCCGCGCGGGTAGTGGCCATTCCTTGCCAATTCTCGTCCCGTTTGTCCCGTGATGATCCTTGATGTTGGTACTTTGTCTCGTGCACGTCCTTTAGCTCCAAAATGAACCGAATACGCATAAAAACCTGTAAGAACATGAAAACACGAAAACAAGTAAAACGAATACGGAATCACACGTAAAGCATCGCATATATATCATAAACATCTCTCAAATCATGCAAGAAATACGTATGAAAACGAGATGATCAAAATCTCCCAGACTTGAATGTTTGCTTGTCCCTAAGCAAACGTAAACGTGGAACACGTGGGGTATACAAAATACGAGAATTCCCCTTCTCCTAGAAGTACCGCTAAAGCGAACCTAACCGATCAACTAGCATGTCGAGAGTAAATTCGACCTAATTAAGTTTTCAGTCTTTATCCTAGGTTCACCAAGGCTACCCATGAGAAAGTAAATCAATGGAGAACTAAACAAGCCACCGTAACTTTCTCCACCAAACAAGACTTCAGACAATGCTAAACCTAGAACAACCGAGGATACTTGTTTCTTTTCCGAGCTTCTTTCTTTCTTTATTCCTTTTTTTCTTTTTCTTTCTCTTTTTTTCTCTCTTTTTATTTTCTTTTTATGTCCTCTTTTTCTTTTCCTTTTTTTTCTTTTTCTTCGCATACACACTAGGCTTCTAAGACGTCGGATTTGAAGGGATCCAGCCTCTACTTAGACCCAGACTACCGATGACGGTATACTCATGCATCTCGTTCAAGAGTGCAGTGGAGTAGACGGCGTTTTATTGTGCCATTCCCTTAGGAAGTAGAAAGATGATCGCCAAACCACCACTTAGACCCGAGCCATCGAAAGGGTATCAAGGTCGATGCACTCATATCGATTTTAGATCATGTGTTTTAGGCATTATTTCTATCGACAACGGAGTGTTAGTGTGCGCTCTTAATATGCAAATAAGCTCGATCTCATACGATATAGTAATCCTCATAGAAAAGTGAAGTAAAACATCGTCTACATGAAGTATGGCCATCTGGATAGAGAGAATAAACGGTAAACTAGCCTAGCACCCTCGTCTAAACACCCCACAAGCAACACTAGGATTCCTAAAGAACTATGACCTATTGTTTTTCAGCCGACTAATAAGCTCTAACGCTTAGGGATAACCTAGCTCAAACGTGCAAAATCTCACGGAAAAGACTAACTTCTTAGGCATCCTAGGTTCAGGGTTCATCTCAAAACGTGGCATTGGACAAGTGTCTGGGACGACTCTGACTCACGAAATAAAAAACAACCTAAAAACTACGAAATCAAAAAGAAAATGAAACGAAATCACCTGACAAACGTGAGCTGCTCCCCCAGACTTGAATTGAATAGCGTCCTCGACGTGAAGCTCCAATAGAGGGTAAGGGAAGTGAAACACGTTTGTGGTGGTATTTTTTGTGTTTTTTGTGTTTTTTTAACGAAAACGATAAACCGAGTCTTAAACTAAAAACTAAGAAAAATAACAACAAACAGCTGGGTTGCCTCCCAGAAAGCACTTATTTAACGTCTTTAAGCTTTGACGTCTCCATTCCTCATGCGTGCGCGACGGGTGGATCAGAAAGGGAAATGGAGTTTCCACCTTCGATCGGTTGAGCGGCTTGGTAGAGCTTTAGTCGCTGTCCATTAGCTTTGAATGTTCCACTCGAATCGCTCCATAGTTCCACGTCTCCATGTGTGAAGACTTCTCGTACCTGAAAAGGACCAGAACAACGAGACCGTAGGTTGCCCAAGAAAAGCTTAGGACGAGAATTGAAAAGTAGAACGAAATCACCTGATTGGAAGTCATGAGGTGGGATTTTCTTATCGTGCCATCCCTTAGTCATTGCATCTTTCTTTGGCACGTCATGCAGAGGATTCACTTGTTCGCTGCCCGAGGTTGGATTAATGAAACCTGCATTGAAAAGTTTTATGACATCTTTTTCCATTACCTCGTGCAAGTGTGGGTGCAGCCTCCTTTGAGTTTTGAGTGAAGGTTCGTGGCTGCCTTCCGTATAATTTCCGTGCATACACGTTGAAGAGCTGACTCTCCTACGTTTCTTTACGCGAGTGGATTGTTTTCTCATCTCATCTGCACTCAAGTTAGCATTCATAACAGCATGATATATTTTATCGCATTGAACGTGCTTATACCGAAAAGAAGGCGGAGGCGGCTCGGGCTCAATTTTGGACGTCTTCTCCGCTGCGAAAACAGCATGGATTTCGTGTGGTATCTCCTCACATGGGGCGCCTCATAGTGCTGCAATAGCACTCATGCATTTCGTGTACATCTCAGCTCCTTCATCCGCAAATCCTGCATTATCGCAAATGCGTGTCAAATACCGTACAAGAGAATCGGGCATACTCACTTGATCAAGCGTGTCTTTTGATAACTCGTCCAGCGAATCAACTCTAAGGCAAGACTCCTTGGATAAGGGTCCGTTCATGGGGCTGGATAGGTTGAATTCTATCGTCTCATCTCCGACACGTAAGGAAAGCTTTCCTTGTTGTACATCTATCATGGCACCTGCAGTAGCCAAGAACGGTCTACCAAGAATAATAGGTATCCTAGCATCTTCCTTTATTTCATGTACAACAAAATCAGTGGGAATGAAAAGCTTACCTACCTTGGTAGGAATGTTTTCAACAATTCCGACCGGATATCTTACCGAACAATCCGCGAGGCGTAGAGACATCTTTGTAGGTTTGAGATTCCCGAAGTCAATCCGCTTGAAAACTGAGTGTGGCGTGATGCTCACGCTTGCCCCTAAATCGCACAAAGCATTATCAATATCAATATTACCTATTGTGCATGGAATGGAGAAGCTTCCGGGATCCTTCAACTTTGGTGGCAGCTTGTTTTGAAGGATATCACTGCATTCCTTGGTGAGTGCTACCGTCTCGTTCTCTTCGATATGCCTCTCTTTGGAAAGTACTTCTTTGATGAGTTTGGCATGATTAGGCATCTTTTGGAGGGCTTCCATGAATGGGATGTTGATGTCAAGCTTCTTGAGACCCTCTACAAAGCTGCCCACTCGTTCTTCATTCTTACTGCTCACCAACCGTTGAGGAAATGGTATAGGAGGTTTGTATGCCGGTGGAGCAACATATGGTTTGTCTAAATCTGGTTCAACTCCTTCCATAATCGCAATCATACCTTTGCCTCTTTTCATGGACGTACCAGCAACATGCTCTCGCTCTTTTGAGGGCGAATCCTCAATCACATCGCTGCTGCAAACAAAAATAGTATTCACGTATTCTCTTGGGTTCAATTCGTGTTTACCTGGAGTTGTCCGGGATTCCGAGAGGATGAGGCAGCTTGTGTGCTACGGAGTTCTCTAAGCTCTTCACATGGTTGCTCAAAGATTCCATCTGAGTTTTGAGCTCATTGATCGCTGTCTTCACATCCGCATTGAATTTGGTTTGAGTTGAATGTTGCTGCCTTTGCTCCTTAATAAATTCGAGCAACACTCCCTCAAGGTTTAACGAAGGGGCTTGAAGAGGTTGAGAAGCTTGTGGAACTTGCTGAGTATGCTGAAATTGCTGGTTATTTTGCTGGTATGGCTGTTGTGATTGCTGAAATCCCGAATACTTTACCGGTTGAGTCGTTCGATACGAAAGATTCGGGTGATTCCTCCAATTCGGGTTGTAGGTATTCCCGAATTGCGTGTTTCCTTGCTGCTGGGAATAATTCATGTCTTCCACATTCTCTTGCAGCGTGCATTGATAAGCCACGTGCTCAATATCTCCACAATTCGCACAGTACATGGCGTTCGCTGCATTACCCGTCGCTCCGCTCTGATTCGACTTGTATAGACTACAAGTGCTGTTGGGCATACCTCTCGGTGTTGACCACATGGTGTGGTTCATGGCAAGGTTATCGATCAGCTCGTAAGCCTCCTCGACGCTCAGATCCATAAATGGTCCTTTAACAGCATTATCCAACGTCGTTCGGTGCTCATCTGAAATTCCGTTGTAAAAGGTTTGGATAACGTACAACTGCTGGAGACCATGGTATGGACACATCTGTAGAAGATCCTTAAATCTGCCCCACTCCTCAAACAAAGTTTCTCCATCTCTGCATCTAAACGTTGTGATTTCCCCCTCATCTGAATCGTCTTGCTCGGAGGAAAGAAGCGTAATAAGAACAATGTGCAGAGCTGGTCCCAAGTCGTGATTGAACCAGCGGGGAGTGATTGCAGCCATGTTTTGCTCGTCCCCCAATTGAGAAGGGGAAGAGACGCAGTAAGATCGAGTCCTCTGAGACTCCGTGTATCTTGAATGTACCAGAAAGCTCAAGGAAGTCTCTGAGGTGCTGATGGGGATCCTCGTGATTTCCACCTATGAATTGCTTCTGATAAAGTATGTTGATCATCGCCGACTTAATCTCAAACTGTTCCCTAGCAACAACATGCATCCTTATGGCTATTTGCACGTTGTTCATGTTCGGCACCACGTAATCTCTGAGGCGACGTGGTGGAGGAGCCTGTGGTTCTCGCCGTTGAGGCGCGAGTTGCTGTTGCTGCATGTGGCCCAAATTACCGAGAGGTAACTGAAGCTGTTCGTGGCCGTTCTGATCGTCCATATCTCGTTGATCTGACGGCACGTGTGTAGTACTTCAGGTGTCGATCCCACAAGGACTATGCAACACAACCTAAACTCTAAGTGTGAATCAAACTTGCTAACGAAAGAAATATGGTTTTAAGAATGAAATACTAAAAACAAATAAACAAACTAGTTCTTAAGAATGAGACAAACATTCCAGGAATCCAGTTTCACCACAAGACTATTGAAACCAACAATCAACCTATCTATCACGCAATCCCAGTCAAGTTATCTAAGGCAGACGATCCTAATATAATATCTACCCTCTCTCGAGGCATAGACACGTGATCTAGTCAAGTTATCACATACTTTCGTGGCTGACACCTTGAACTAAACCCATAAGACCTATGATTCATCCGTTTTACCCTCAACCGCTGCTACCCTACTTTCGTGGCCTAACCTCGGTTGTTCTAAACCTGATATTCTAGGACTAGAATTCTCCTTTCGGACCTTCTCCTAACCCCTAACACATGCATTTACTTGGCCTTCGTAAACACAAGTCATTCAAGCTCTCAGATAAAGAATAGATAAACGAAAACGGGAAGATGCATTTAAAGATAAATCACAAGTGGTTCCGGGATAGCCATGGGCTAATCCCTTCTCCTAGAACAAACAAACTACTCGGTCATGCGTCCGTAAACAAAGATAAACGAAATAGAAGGTCTAAGGAACATCAAAACCAAACAAAACCGAAGTCTTGGGTTGATCTTCAATGCTCCTTGCAAGTCTCATTCGTAAGAACCTTCTCCTTCTCTGCACTCTCTCCCTACGATCAAGAACCGAAAGCTGAGTGAATGAGCTCGACCTCTCACTTCTCTCTTCTTCTTTCCTTCCTCTTTTCTTTCCTTTTCTCTCTCCCTTTGCTTATGGACGTTCAGTTCTTCCTTATGTTGCAGCAGCCACCGATTGTTGTGTTTTTTATGAGTTTCCATTCTTGAATAAGTTGGGTGATGTTTCCATTAGTTCCTCCAGCGAAATATCACTTATTCCTCTTCTCTAAAGTCGTTTTCCTTATTGTATAAGTCCCCAACAAACTCCCATTTGTTTTAAGTCAAATTAACTTATTTGGAGTTGCAAGTGGCGGACGCGACCCGTGCGGGTAGGGTAAGCGACCCGCTCGGGTACGACGCGGGAGGTCGCGCAGGATCGCGATGAGAAAAGAGGTTGCCCGCTCGGGCTCAAGGGTTGCCTGATCAGGCTCAAGGTCTACCCGCTCGGGCTCAAGTGCTGCCCGCTTGGGCTCAAGACCCGGGCGTGGTATTTCTCGCCCGACTCATGCTCAATTCTCTGGACAAAATCGCCGTAACAAATGCCCGCTCGGGCTAGGGAGTTACCCACGCGGGTAGTGGCCATTCCTTGCCAATTCTTGTCCCGTGATGATTCTCGATGTTGGTACATTATCTCGTGCACGTCCTTTAGCTCCGAAATGAACCAAATACGCATAAAAACCTGTAAGAACATGAAAACACGAAAACACGAAAACAAGTAAAACAATCATACGTAAAGCATCCCGAAATGAACCAAATACGCATAAAAACCTGTAAGAACATGAAAACACGAAAACACGAAAACAAGTAAAACGGATACGAATCATACGTAAAGCATCGCATATATATCATAAACATCTCTAAAATCATGCAAGAAATGCGTATGAAAACGAGATGATCAAATTCCAATGGATGTCCGTTGGTAAGAAGACGCACAACCTTTTATGCCATCTGTTGCCTCGAGAAATTAAATTTTCAACGGGCATCCGTTGGAAATATCAACGGATGCTCATTAGATTTATCTATATTTAATTCATTGAACATGTCATTTTCAACACAATCTAAAACCAAAACATCAATTTCTCTAAAGAAATAATTCCTAAACACTTAAACACAATGAGAGCTCGACGAGTTTTCGGACATGGTGGGTTGTTGGCGGCTATAGTAGGTGCACTGCCACCACTACCACCGCCACCATATCGACCTCCCTCACCTATATCGTCACCACTGACATTTGATTAGGAAGATGATATGGTGGATATTGACGCTTTGATCGATATTTTTGACGAGCGTCCCACTATTCTCATTATTGATCCCGAACGTTCTGAAGAGACGTTTTAGTAAGATATTATTTATTTCCAACTATTGATATTTCAATTAATAATAACCATTGTCTAATGATTTTGTTTACATGTGTAGGTTTGATGTGGATGATGTTCTTAAACACACAAACAACAACATCATCCAAAGTTCATTTTATGATCGACTTTATTACTACTGATAAGTGACACTAGAAGTTATACGCCGCCGATGTATTTAATATAAAAATTAATTTAACATGATTATAGACTTTTATACTTAAATTAATTAATTTAAATCTAATTTTGTAGTGCTCATATAAATGATAAAAGAAGGATACATCGCGCATCTATACCGCTTGGATGCGTGATATGCAACACCAAACTGATACGGGAAATGGATGATGTATTCAACCAACTCGTCCAATATTGGGAGTTAAGAGGAATTCAAGGTCAAAAGCGAGAAGGCCAAAAAATATCGGTACGACAAGAAAGTTCCCAGGGATGGTCCACATCGCCATACCTCAGGATCGAAGTCGTTTCCCAAAAAGAAAAAAAGAATTGGTAATAAATATTTAAATTTATAGTTTCAATATATTTTTATTTAATTGTTATCTAATCATATTATTATAATGTTATAGGTTCGTTATATCCGTTTAACAAACCTTTCGCAATGCATGCCTATTTATAAGTGGTATATTTGACACCCTTGACCGTCTTTATGTCATCATAACCTGTAGATCCTTTGATAATGTTTAGCAAAATTCTAAGATAATTAATTCCCCTGAGGCTGGATGGATGTTGACGATTCTACTTAGTTATAATCCTATTCTCCTCCGAGATCAAAACATATAAGAACTGTTCCAAATGAAAAGTGTTGGGAACTCAACATACATAAGTTCTCTAGCATCCTTGTATATTTTGTTCATCTTCATCCATTTTGTAAGCATAGTTTCTTCTATACCTAGTTTGGCGATCACTATTTCAAGATCTGTAGAATCTTCAAAATCAAACTTTGTTCATTTTTCAGATGCAGCGATACTCGCATAACCGAAAGTTTCTAGTGATGTATGTTGAAGGATAAAATGTTTCAAACCGCTTCATATGAATATAGGTATTCACATTCGAGATAATTAGTTATCTCATTTATTTCCATAATTGGTGGCTTATCTATCCTTGTTGTACAATCATTATCGATCCACCTTTCATTAAGTAAAGATGCTTTATCCACTTCTTTTGTTATGTATTTAAATAGATACTTTATTGCATTTGATCTACTGCACCATTCAACATTAATATGTGCCCTATATTTCTTAAGGACCTATAGCGATTATCCAATTCTATATCACCCTTTATCGCATGTTTTTTCTCATCTTTCCCGCATTGGTAGATGACAAAACCTGAATTCTCAACATACGTGCAATCAATGTATATCTTAGGATATTTTTTGTACACACACCAATTTTAATACAGAGCGACTGTGTCCTATTTAAACTACAAGGGCCATGCATCATCTGTTGTTTTACCAGATTTTTCTTCACCATCAAGCTCTTTATCAAGTAACTCGGGCTATATGAACTTATCGATGTCCTCAATTGTTGAATTCTTGAACATAGGTTGGAGCCATATTAGAATATGTGCATGCGCTAGCCCATACTTTTGAAACTCAATAATGTATGTAACTGGTTGAAACATATTGATCTTAGGATGTTAGTAGTTACCTAAGTGATATGCGTTATATCGAGTTATAAAACCTAGACTAACGCTTCCGCAAGAATACGGATCGTGTAGCAACTAGGGTCGAACACAAGGAATTGATGCGACTTCGTAGCTATTAAACTAATTGAATTAGACGTACGAGGTGACTAAAGTTGTGATTGTGATTGAGCTGAACTAAACTAAATCGAAGAGAATAGACTTTATGGCTAGGCACCATGGGTGTCGAGAGTTTGCATAACGATGTAATGAAGTTCTAAAAGGATAATTGGTCTAAGGCACTATCATGGATTCAGGGAATTCAAGCTCTCCTATAGGAACTGACTGGCGTAGACTTGTCCACTATCTAGCATGCATATACCAATGTATCCATTGCGTATCTTACATGCATAGACGCATTATGACCGCTATCCTAATCCCTAGATTTAACCGATTGACCTGGCGTAGATTCTAAACCGGCTAAACCCTAAATCATGGCTATGTTCCGAAACCTAATGCCCTGGCGTTGGTTTATTAGATTTCTAAGATCATTCAATCAAGTGGCATACAGGTAGAGAAAGCATTAAGAACAACCATGAAATCTAAAAACATGATAGATACCAAGAGAAAGCATTAAGAACAACCATGAAATCTGAAAACATGATAGAAACCAAATTCATTCATTCAAGTGGCGTACAGGTAATGAAAGCATTAAGCATCACCATTCATTAAGCGTAAGACTTCATTACAACGTAGCAAATCTCTCTAACCCATGGCAAGGAATCTACTCAGACATAAATACAGACAAGGAAACACAAGAGAAGTCTAGATTCGACATAGATGTAGAAAGAGATGACTCCCTATTCATAAACCGATGCCTTCGGTAGATTCTTCTCGCTCCCGATCCGTAGATCCGTCGTTTTCTTCCTTCTTCTCCTTGCCCTAATGTCTCCCAATCTCCTCTGATGTGTTCTGGTTCGTCCCCCTCTTTTTAGATCTGATTTTCCCTTTTAATTTTGCCGATCTAGATCTTAGGAAAGTTTGTTGGAACGCTGGACCCGAGCGGGCATTCTCTTTACCCGATCGTGCAGGTGACCTACCCGATCGTGCACACACAAATGAGCCCGATCGGGCACCATGCCCGACCGTGTACTTCATCAGCCCGAGTCGTGCAAACTTACGGGGTTTTCTGCCATGAATCAGCCCGAGCGGGCACTCCAAATGCACCCGAGCGGGCACCTATGCCCGAGCATATCCCTTGAGCACCCGAGTCGTGTAAGGCTACGGGGTTTTCTTGAATGATTCAGCCCGACCGGGCACTCTCAATCCACCCGAGCGGGCATGTCTTGAAGTGTAGTTTCCGCTCCTTTCGCTCGGTGTTTGAGTGCTCGCTTCCATCCGTGGCCTTGCATAAGCCGAACCTTGTTACACAGCTTCGTTTTCGGGTTTAGATTGCATAATCACTCGTGTTTCTCTTCAATCCTTCGTTTCCTACACAAAACACGAAATGTGGATAAAGTCTTCGAATATGCTCAATAGATGAATGAAATATAAATAATCTACTCTAAACTAGACCTAAGAATGATATAAAAACTATAACAAATTACGTGTTATCAAACTCCCCCAGACTTAACCTTTTGCTCGTCCTCGAGCAAACCTAGAGTCGAGTACTAGAAGAGCTAAACAACCATGGATACCAATACAAATACGTCGAAGAATTTAGCCATCATACAAATCAACGCGTCACATGAACGTAAGCCTAAGCGTACCTAGTTTAGACCTCTATCACCCGAAAGTCTCGAACCATGCAATCCTACCAATGACCTAAGTTTAGTCCGTACTCCTAAGCAACATCCAAGCGTTCTCCATACCAAACTCTTCTAAGCTTGAGATATCTTAAAACTCATTTTTTTCTCGTTCTTATTCTTTTTTTTTTCTTTTCTCTTTTTTTTTTTATAATTCCACGCTCGGTTCCTAGGACGTCGAAGTCGAAGAGGTTGGCTTTCTACTTAGACCCAGGCTGCCTATGGCACACTCATAAGGTTTCTCAACCTTAGCGGAGTGAAGAGATGCGTTATTGAAGAATACTCTCTCTTTTTATTTTTCTTTCATTCATTTTTTTTTTCTTTTTCTTTTTATGACGAATTCGCATCAATCTAACCCTTAGGACGTAGAATAACGCCTCAACCCACCACTTAGACCCGAACCATCGATATCGATGTACTCATGTCAATGGAAACCTTAAATAGTTAACTTATCCAAGGAGAAAAAATTGACAGCGGAGTATAAGCGTGTGGAATCTAATGAACGCTAAAATCAATCTAACAAGCATTGAATAATCGGTATACTTGGAGATATGATACTTGGTATGAAACTTAGGAGGTAGATGCAACTAATGGTCATGGTTTCAAGCACAATTACCTAACTAATCGGGATCAAGAAGACTTCTAAGCAAACCTAGACCATTGTTCACGATTCGACAAAGTTGTACTAATGACTAAAACTCGAAAATCCATGCTAAGTATCCATCCGTTTATTCCTAGAAAAACAAAAATCTACATCTAATCCTAATCATCTAAGTCTAATCACATGACAATACTCGATGAGTACTCCCCCCCAGACTTGAATGAAACACCGTCCCGGTGTTCAAAACCTAGGAGAAACAAAATAACGGGAAAAGAAGGGTTGGAACGTGTGCACCTTGTGTAGCTTCCAATCCCGTGTTTGTGTTTCCTCTTCATGGATGATATGGACGTTGAAAAACCTGCGAAAAATATTCACACAATCCAAAAGGGAAGAATACAATCCCACCAAGTATATCAATATGAAAAGAAAAAGAAATAGTCCGAAAAAAGAAATGAAATGAAAAATGCAAAAGTCGGGTTGCCTCCCGATAAGCGCTTGTTTAAGGTCTTGAGCTTGACCAAAATGTGCTACCCATTAGATGGACGTCCTTGACGTCGTTGTGTGCGTAGCATCCTGCGTACATGAGGTGGTCGATAGAGTGTAGTACGCGGTTCAATTGAATTCCTTCCCCGATCAGTCATGTCGTCCCTATTCTTCATTTCAACCTTCATCTTGGATGCCTTATCAATGTTCCAATCTGATGCTGGACGTTTGTAGTGGTTGCTAGGTACCTCAAGAATGGACGAATTGTCGATGTGAGCCGTTTGTGCTGCGCTGGAATCTGCCTGGATTTGTCGGAGGGTTGTGCACTGGTTTGCAACGTCTTCTTGGCTCGAAACCTTCCCCAACTGATCTGTACTCATGTGGTTATGAGTTGAGAAATTGCCTTGATGAGGATTACCCGAGAATCCATCCTTATCTGAGGTTGCGATCCGCTTTGCTCGGGTCGCGCAGAATTCTGCTCGGGGTTCGTCTAACTCGGGGTTTGGGATTTCTTCTATATCCTTTTCATCCAGTAGCTTTGTACAAAGCTTCACTCCGTTAATGTACTTACAAAACCCCTCTCTAGCTGCTGGAAGAGTCATCTCAAAAGGATCTAATATCCCAAACTTCTCGAAGACTTCATTGGCTAACTCCTCTAGGACGTCGATGTGGAATACCGAATCCACCATACATGGTTGCTTAAGTGTGTCGTTCAGATTGAACTCCACTTCTTCATCCCCGAATTTAAGTGTGAGTCTACCCTCAGCGCAATGTATGATCGTCTTTGCCGTATTGAGAAACGGCCTACCAAGGATGATTGGAATTTTCTCGTCCTCCTCCATATCTAGTACAACGAAGTCAACCGGGACGAAAAATTTTCCTATCTGCAAAGGCACGTCTTCCAGCCTTCCCTCGGGTATCCTAACACTCCTATCAGCCATGGTTAACGCCATTCTCGTCGGTCGAAGATCCATCTTACCCCTAAGATCCAATTTCTTATACAAAGACAATGGTAGCACGCTTACGCTTGCTCCGACATCGATTAGTGCATGGTTTATTTCATAATCTCCAATTTTACAAGGGATTACGAATATACCTGGATCCGGCATCTTTTTGGGTAGATTAGGCTGCAGCATTGAATTCGTTACCATAACGGATTCCATCTCCACGTCTCGCTTGTTCGCAAGTATCTCTTTGAGGAACTTGGCGTATGAAGGCATCTTCTTCAACGCCTCATGGAATGGTATCGTGATGTCCATCTTTTTCAACATCTCAGCAAATTTCGCAAATTGAGCGTCATCATCCTTTTTGCGTTGACGTTGAGGAAATGGCAAAGGAGGTGATCTCGGTTCCAATTTCACGTATTTCGGCTCTCCCTCCTCCTCGGGTTTACTTTTGTACTCTTTGCTGCCACTGCCATTTTTCATTGCTTTGTTGGATGATTCACCTTCGTCGAATGTCGAGGGAATGGTTTGATCAATCAGTCTCTTACGTTGACGTTGTGGGAATGGGAGAGGAGGCGGTCTTGGTTCCGGTTTCACGTATTTCGGCTCTTCCTCTTCCTCGGTTTTCATTTTTCGCTTCTCAACGTAGCTGCCATTTTCCACTGCTGTGCTAGTCACTTCATCCTTCTCAAACATCAAATGAGTGGGCTGATCCACCACTTTGCCACTCCGAAGATATATGGCATTGACGTGTTCACGAGGATTTACTTCCGGCCGCGCCGGTAGAATTCCTTGCGGTCGTGATGATTGTGCAGCGAGTTGTGAGACTTGAGTATCCAAGATCTTAAGATGCGTTTTCACCTCCACAAACTCATTTTTCATCTCTTGATTTTCTGCTCTCATCTCTTCATGACTTGTTCTCAACGCTCTTATATCATTGGCTTGGTTCTTTTGCTCTTGTATGATTTGAGCTAGCATTGATGTGATATCGGGTCTAACTTCTTGTTGCGGAGGAGCAAGCGCACGTGGTTGAAAATTCTGATTTTGGGGCTGCGTCCTCGGCTGGAAATTCTGATTGCGTTGCATCAAACGCGGTTGAAAGTTTCCCGATGCTCGTTGTGCATTGAATGCACCGTCGGAATTCTTGTACGAGAGATTGGGGTGATTCCTCCACTCAGGTGTGTAGGTATTACCCAAAGGTTGGGCGTTGCTCACATAGTTCACCCCTTCGTACCCTTGAATTCCTTGCTCATCCGGCTGCTCATAATATTCTTGCTGATTCATTCCGGACATCATATTGCGGAGCTCATTGAATTCACTTTTCATCTCAGCTCTCATTTCAGCTCTCATTTCCGCTAACTCGGCATATATGGATCGCGTATTATCCACGTTAGCTACTCTCGCTGGAGTGTTGCGATTATACTCTCCGGCGGTTTGATTTCCTTCGTAAGCCATACGATCTATGAGATCCTCGACTTGTGGGAAGGTGAGGTTGCTTAAGGAACCTCCAGCAGCGGCTACGATCAAAATCCTCGTATTGTCCGATAAACCTTGCATGAAGTTGCATATGAGGTAACTTTGATCCATACCGTGATGTGGGCAAAGGCGTTGGTAGCCTTTGAATCGCTCCCATGCTTCGTATAAGCTCTCGGCTGCCCCTTGCACAAATGTGTTGATGTTGTTCTTGGCTAGCTGAGCTTTGTTTTGAGGGAAGAATCTCGTCATAAATTTTTCCTCTAGCTGATCCCATGACGCAATAGAATTCGCTGGTTGCGAATATAGCCAATCTTGTGCTCTATCTTTCACCGAGAACGGGAAAGCAGCTAGCATTATATCCTCATCCGATACCCCATCTCCAGCCCTTATGGTTCGACATAGCATCTTGAAATCAGTGAGATGCTGGTTTGGGTCCTCGGTTGGTCTCCCTCTAAACGCCGCGTTACCAAGCATTTGAATAAATGCCGGTTGAAGCTCTACGCGGGCGTTTCTTCTTGCAATGCAAGATAAGAGCTGCGTGTGCCTAGGGACCGTGTATGATCCATAGGTCAGTGCCGGTTGCACTTGTTGCGCGTTTTGAACGTTCATATCTTGACGTTCGGCCATTAGCTCTTCAACAAACGGTTGTTCAATCACTTCCTCGGTTTGAAAATCCAAATGTGCTTGCGTGTTATCAACTGAATTGCTTGCACTAGCTTTCGATTCTTTCCGTAGTTTTCGGAGCGTTCTATCGATGTCGGGGTCGAAAACTAGATCCGCTTTTCCGGTGTTTCTCATGCACAATTAAGCTGCACAAGAAAAAGAAGACAAACACAAAGATCACGTGAGATACGAGAAGCAAAAGAACTTGACTCTAAACGAAATGACAAACAAAAACACGAAAAAGCAAGAAACAAACAAGACTCCTAAAAACCTAATGTCTAATCTAAAAGTTTCCTAACTCCTAAGCCGTAATCAATTCCCCGGCAACGGCGCCAAAAACTTGATATGCGTTATATCGAGTTATAAAACCTAGACTAACGCTTCCGCAAGAATACGGATCGTGTAGCAACTAGGGTCGAACACAAGGAATTGATGCGACTTCGTAGCTATTGAACTAATTGAATTAGACGTGTGAGGTGACTAAAGTTGTGATTTTGATTGAGCTGAACTAAACTAAATCGAAGAGAATAGACTTTATGACTAGGCACCATGGGTGTCGAGAGTTTGCATAAAAATGTAATGAAGTTCTAAAAGGATAATTGGTCTAAGGTACTATCATGAATTCAGGGAATTCAAGCTCTCCTATAGGAACTGACTGGCGTAGACTTGTCCACTATCTAGCATGCATATGCCAATGTATCCATTGCGCATCTTACATGCATAGACGCATTACGTCTGCTATCCTAATCCCTAGATTTAACCGATTGACCTGGCGTAGATTCTAAACCGGCTAAACCCTAAATCATGGCTTTGTTCCGAAACCTAATGCCCTGGCGTTGGTTTATTAGATTTCTAAGATCATTCAATCAAGTGGCGTACAGGTAGAGAAAGCATTAAGAACAACCATGAAATCTGAAAACATGATAGAAACCAAATTCATTCATTCAAGTGGCGTACAGGTAATGAAAGCATTAAGCATCACCATTCATTAAGCGTAAGACTTCATTACAACGTAGCAAATCTCTCTAACCCATGGCAAGGAATCTACTCAGACATAAATACAGACAAGGAAACACAAGAGAAGTCTAGATTCGACATAGATGTAGAAAGAGATGACTCCCTATTCATAAACCGATGCCTTCGGTAGATTCTTCTCGCTCCCGATCCGTAGATCCGTCGTTTTCTTCCTTCTTCTCCTTGCCCTAATGTCTCCCAATCTCCTCTGATGTGTTCTGGTTCGTCCCCCTCTTTTTAGATCTGATTTTTCCCTTTTAATTTTGCCGATCTAGATCTTAGGAAAGTTTGTTGGAGCGCTGGACCCGAGCGGGCATTCTCTTTACCCGATCGTGCAGGTGACCTACCCGATCGTGCACACACAAATGAGCCCGATCGGGCACCATGCCCGACCGTGTACTTCATCAGCCCGAGTCGTGCAAACTTACGGGGTTTTCTGCCATGAATCAGCCCGAGCGGGCACTCCAAATGCACCCGAGCGGGCACCTATGCCCGAGCATGTCCCTTGAGCACCCGAGTCGTGCAAACCTACGGGGTTGATTGGCATGAACTAGCCCGACCGGGCACTCTCAATCCCCCCGAGCGGGCATGTCTTGAAGTGTAGTTTCCGCTCCTTTCGCTTGGTGTTTGAGTGCTCGCTTCCATCCGTGGCCTTGCATAAGCCGAACCTTGTTACACAGCTTCGTTTTCGGGTTTAGATTGCATAATCACTCGTGTTTCTCTTCAATCCTTCGTTTCCTACACAAAACACGAAATGTGGATAAAGTCTTCGAATATGCTCAATAGATGAATGAAATATAAATAATCTACTCTAAACTAGACCTAAGAATGATATAAAAACTATAACAAATTACGTGTTATCACTAAGAAATATTTATAAAGTAAACGAAGATTCATTCAAAATTATATGTGATGTACCTACCATTGGTTGAGGGAAAAAAACTCCTGCATTGATATCTGATAACACTGAAAGTGTATCAATTTTAGGATAGGTTTTAGTGCCATTTTCGCATATATTTTATAGATAGGTTTACATATCCGATACGATTATGAGTTACATACACCTGTTTTGTTGGTTTGCAGGTTTTTAGGCGACACGGCCTAAATGAGCTTAAAAAGACGGATTCCTGAACAAAACCACGTGCTTTGAAGATAAATCCACTCAGAGCCAAGATCAAGCCTTAGAACCCAAAGGAACACCCGAGCAACGAGCGGAAAAGAGAAAATTCAAGACAACAAGGGTGCCCGGTTGGGCACCATAGTCCACCCGCTCAGGTAAAACCTACGGGGTTTTATCCGCACACCTTGCACGACCCGGGCACAAAGGCAACGAGATTGGGTAGCCTTACCCGATCGGGCGCAAGACGTATACCCGCTCGGGCGCTAATTCCTCCCAAATTCCCCGAGAGTTTGCACGACTCGGGCCGCTCAACCACGCGATCGGGTGTTGATGCCCGATCGGGCTCTATGAAGGAACACGATCAGGCATGCCTCTGCACGACAGGGCAACAGTGGTGCCCGAGCGGGCCGTGTATTTCGAAAAAACCTAGATCTTGCATTCAAACGACCTAATTTAAAGAATAGAATAGATCTAGAGCAAAGGGGGCGACGTACAGGGCAAGGAAAGGCTTGGAAAACATCTGGAAAGGCTCGGGAGATGTTGCAGAAGAAGAGAAGCATCAATCCTAACATTGGTAACACGATAGGGAAGGTCGAGGCATCAAATTTCCTAGAGTCTATCATGTTTAGGATTATGTATCTTCGTTTTCTGTATTCTCCATGAGTGAGTAGAGTCCCAACTACGGGTAGGGATATCGGATTGTAATGGATGAACAATGATTTGCGTTAATGCTTAGATTTATTGATTTATTCTTGATTATCGGTTCTACGCTTAACATTATCACTCTTACGCTAGTGCTGCCCGCTCAGTAACATAGGATTTCGGACTTTGCTGGAAGGTTAAAGAATGAATCCGGACCTGTTAAGTTGTAGGTTAAGTTCGGCTAATGAGAATCTGACCGGTCGGTTAGTCGACTTAGGAATAAGGATTGCGTTCGTAAAGCTGTCATGGTACGGGTTAATCATTGCTGGAAGGTAGGGTTGCACGTACTCATGGTTAGGAGGTTTAGGCTCGGAAGAATCACTCCTCACCTTAGGGCATGAATTTCCCGTTGTCAAGATAAGTCGATAGGTTTATGATCCTTAGTTGCTTCATCCATACGATTCCCGGTATCCCGACACCCGTAGTGTTCGTCATATCCGAGTTCACCCCAACCTAGTATCGTTGTCACCACTTAGATTAGTTTTAGATATTTAGGACCATATCCTCATCTATGTCTATTCGTCTTAGTTTAGTTTCATTCCTAGTTTTTTTCTGCTTTAGTCCTAGTGATCGAGCCTGGTACTACACGATCCGTATACTTGCGGTGAAGTGGTCTAGGAAAATTTATAACTCATGTTTCACCACATCACGTATCAATACACAGGGCAAGAGGATATGAAGCAGATGAGTTATGCCCAGCAGCAGAGAAATATGCAATTCGGGAACACCTACAACCCGAACTAGAGGAACCACCCAAACTTCTTTTACTGGACGACTCAATCGGTTAAGTTCTCATGTTTTCAACAGAAGGCATAAGGTATGCATCCGTGCCAACATGGTACTCAACAATTCCAGCAAGCTCATCAACCTCTTCAAGCTCTTTCATCAAGCCTTGAGGCGGTAATGCATAAGTTCATCAAGGAGCAAAGGCACAACAATCGGCTCAAGCTCAATGCATATATGAGGTGACATGGCTTCTGCCGACGAGACTTATGGAGCATACACCGCTCCTAAGCACACGCAGTTACTTTCGTGCATGGCCCG